>NW_017547179.1:920099-933272 GCF_001854935.1 Bemisia tabaci
TTTCAGAAAATCCTTATTTTGCTGTTTTGTGATTTTTTTGAAATTTCGACGCACGACACCGGATTCTAACTGTCCACTAAATGCGCCGTGATATATAAGAAAAAAGTCGAATTGGCCCCTAACAATCGAGCTCAATGGGCCACATGGCTCCTGAAACTCAAATGTGAGTTTCAAACACTGATTATCGCGGTAAATGACGTCATACGCCGTGTTCTCGAATGGCTGCAGCTTTGTAAATAATGGACGTAGGAACAGGGCATTCTTGCAGATGTTATTTTATTAAATCGGTAAGCTTTGATCCATCAAAACGCGATTCGTTGACCAACCAGCGATAGTGTGATCCATTGTACTTCTGAGATTTTTTTTTGTACATGAACTTTCTTCAACTCCTTGACTAACGGTCAGACATGGCAACATTGTCATTTCTTCATAAGTTGGTAAGAATCACGGGATCGATGTCTCATCTTCCGACAAACCCCGGCTTGCTGCAAAATACAGCATCGGGTTGACCAGTGATCGTGGTGAATATTTGTAAGACCTTTACCAAGCGATGGAATCGATATTAATTTCAATAAGCCGTAGTTGTGTTGAAAGGAACGACACAAAAATGAATGTAATAACGAAAAACAAGCCAAGAAGCACGCAAGTTTTGGTTTTCATCTATTTGTACATCGATCTTTTAGAGTCAAATACGTCCAATTTTAAACGTTTGGATGCGCATACATGACGCTGCAGCACAGTAAAAGCACGAAGTGTAAGAGAAAAAATTAAAGTGCTTTGGAAATCATTAGATGTGTCTCGGTGCCACCATAATATTTACAAAACAAACGTTTTATTTTCCCTTAATACATATTTTCTTTCATCAATTTAAATGAGAATAATCCATGCAGAATGTGCATCTATTTCAGAATCATGAGTTGAAAAACGCTGACTCCGAGAGTTTAAATATTAGAGCCTGACAAAGAACGGAGCGCCGCGGTGTTGGCAACGTGACATGCGCACTGGCGCCTACAAACCTAACAGGGATACTTCACGCATTGCGCAATGTGTGAAGTATCCCTGTTAGGTTTGAAGGCGCCAATGCGCGTTTAGCGCTGGCCGCCTGCCGCGCTTCAGTGTACCACGGCGCTTCAAGCAACTATGTCGCAACAAAGAAGTTGCAGAATATCATACAAAATTGAAGAAGCTCCAACGTATTAAGAATGACAGGCATAATTTGAGGAAGAGTGCGGAGCTTGCCCCGCAAAATAAATCAAGATACTACAGCACAAAAAGAGAGCGGTAGTCTAAAAACTCATTAGGTCCTGGCATCCGTATTTCAAAACTTTTAGAATAATTTTTGAACTTCATCAGAGAACAAAGTGACTCAATTTAGGCAGGAAAAATTCTTGAGTGTGCCGTCCAGAGGACTTTATTTTGAATCAAGAATATCAGTCCTATCTCCAAGAATTATTATATCTTGATCCATCGTGATCCATTTTACCTCTGTGATTTATGTTATTTTTTCTTTTTTAAATTTTCTTCAACGCCGCAACGAACGGTCCAAAATGGCAACACTGTCACTTCTTCATAAGTTTGTAAGAATCACGGGAACGGTGTCTCATCTCCCGACGAACTCCGACTTGCTGCAAAACACAGCGTCGCACTGAAGAAAAATTCTCGGCGTTTTTACCAATGTCCGTTGGTACCTTTACCATCTCACTTTTTTTTACCAATTATTGGTAATTTTACCAAGACAGACTGGGAAGCTTACCTAAAAACCGGTATTTTTACTGTTTTTTTCAGGTAAGAATACAAATTTTATTGGTAATCAAATCCCGGTAACTTCGTCATTTTATCTCGGTAATTCTACCATAGTCGATAAAAAATATTGGCGTTTTTACCAAGGTCCGGTAAAATTACCGAGAAAGTTCAATAATTTTACCGAGATTTCTCGGTAAATTTACCAATTTCATAAATGGTAATTTTACCAAGAAAAAACTGGGATCAAATAGAACCCTGAATTCGTGGTAATTTTACCCTTTTCTTAGTAAATACACAAGAGATTTTTTTTTCAGTGCGGGTGGGTTGCCAAATCACGAGGCCCTGGGACGCGCGCGAGCATTTTCACAACCTGAAATCGACAGTAGCCAGGATCCGCGGTGAAGCTGCCAACGGGGTCGGAAGAGGCGAAAATGAGAGTAGAAGCGGGCGAAAGAAGGCGCGGGCGGCGGGCACAGCGAAGGCGATCGAATCGAAGAGTCGGGAGCCGCCGCCGTAATTGCATTAATCCCCGTTCGCAACAATCAACTTTCGAGAGGGGCAATTTTTAATTTCCTCTCCAGCGCCTGGATTTCCGAATCGCTATCGAACGAATTCAATCGATAAACGGCATCGCAAGGATAGGGGCTCATCGATCGAGGTCGTTCGATAGCGATTCAACGATCGACCTCCTGATGACGAACCTCCGCCAATCGGCAAGGGGCATCCACCGCGCGTCGCGAAGCATCTCCGACCCCCCCCCCCCCCCCCCCCNNCTCGCCATGTCATCACCTCCCGACAGTTTTTCAAGGAATTGTCTGCTTCGGAAAACAACAATAACTAGGAGGCGCGGCGGGGGAAAAAAGGCGGAGATCGGGGAGAAGAGATGAAATTCGCGACATAATTTCATCTCGCCGTCCGCACGGCAATAATATCGTCAAGTGAAGAGGAGCGGACGCTCGCGATAGGAACTTAATAACCATTTCGATTTGATATTGTTCTCCCGGCTGCGCCCGGAACGACAGCGTCGATGCATAGCGGGTTGCAGCGCCGCGCCTCGCAGGGGCTCCGGGCTGCAAGGGTGCCACCGGTGCATGACAGGTTGCCGGGCGCAATCAAAGCGCGCGGCGCGGAGATGCATGCGACAGACAATGACGCTCGGGTTCCATAAACACGGGTGTAAGAGAGCGCCTAATCGATATTCGGGACGAGCGAAAAATTCCTCGAGTTATACGAGTCGGACGGTCGGCTTCGCGGAAAGTCGAAATAAATTACTTTCTGTTCCGACTAGGTGCAGTCTCTAAGACAGAGGCTCACGTAAATACTCTGCCGTGCGAAGGAAAAACGCCGTATGATCTTCCAGGCGTTGCCAAATTTCCTTTGATAAAATGCAAATTTTCTGGTGAACTCATGAATATCTTCCTTCAAATTTTTCAGATAATTTTGTTTGATATTTCACCTGGAGTTCCTGAAAATTTCAAGGGGAAACATTCAGAACTTTTCCCAAAAATGAACTTTTTTCGGAGGAAACTTGGTGACTTTCGAATGTTCATACGGTGTTCTTCCTGGGCACGGCAGTATTGGTCCGCGTCGTGGGAAAGATCTTCGCTTTTCAACTTGCATCGGATGCGTTTGATTGGAGAGCCTTGCAGATGAAAGTTATTAAAAGCAGCATCTTGCGGGTCTGCTTGCGTTCAGTTTTCACTTGTGTGAGATTAATTTCAGCAGCTGCGAAAGCTTAGTGAGCACAAACAAAACTGGAATCAATGAACTCCGTCTTAATAATACGTGCTTCCTGATGGCGGATCCTGAAATCGTCATCTTTCGCACGAAGAAACGTTACTCGATCGCACGCTGTTTCAATGTTCTTTACGAACATTTTATCTCTTTAAAGGAGGATTGTCCCACGGATTCGCCTGAAATTTCCAGTGATTTTTCTCTTCTCTTTGCGGAAGACGACGACACTGAAATTTTCAGAAAAATTCTTAAGAAGGTTTTATCGTGGAAAAATAAAATGTTCGTACAAATACTGAAACAGCGCAGACGAGATACGTTCCTCCGTGCGGGCAACAACAGTATACGGGGTTTAAATCTTCAAATAAGTTGGTAGATGCCATTTCAAGAGATAGCCTGAGTATTCGACAGCGGAGCTACGTGGTATTCGTTTCAAGATTTCACTTGAGCTGGGCCGTATTTTCAAACTTCTACGGTCTTACAATCGTCACTTTTTGGGCCATTCGAGTGACCTTAAAACGTCAATATTTAACTAAATCTGATGACTAATATTGATATTTGACATGGAACGAGAGCAAGTTGTTAGTTCCGACGAATGAAAAAGTAGGTCTCAAAATCAACCAAAGTGACATGTCAATCTGTCGGTCACTCACTACTACCAGCGGTCTTGGAATCGCTGTCGCTGAATACATAATTTTTGCGGAAAACCCACATATGGCATTCTGGTAAATTTCGAAGAAGCTAATTGAGGTCCCAAGACACCAGGATGAGACCTGAGAACACAAGATGAGATAACTAATAATAAATCTTGCATTCCCGCGTTATGCAAGAGCAAATTTTACAAATTGGTAACAGGCCTGATATTACAGCCAGTATCAATTTTGACGGATGGTTACGTTCTCGAATGAAATTATCAAATAATTAGAGTTTTATAATATGTTCAGGAGCTCCAAGAGTTTCCTCAATGTTGAGTCCCCCCCCCCCTTTCCCTACTACATATGGGCCACAACACCATGATTGACGAATTCACATCAAAAGAGGCAAAATCCCTCTCATACGGCAAAACGTTAGGAATAATTATAATACGGCAACTATGAAACAAGTGTCACCCGGATGCTGGAAGGATGTAAGCGCATGTTTATCCGCACGAAATCGACCGGATACCCTTGTCAGTTTGGCGGGCAAAGCTCCTAATTGTTTGCCTCACGAGCATTCAAATTCGATGATTTCATCGAGATCTGGCCCCGTACCCCGGACACTCGTGAACATAAAACACACTTGCGATGGTTGTTAATTTTTTAAACGCGTGTTCTCCCGAGCCATTGATGGACCTTGTGCCGCGAGCAACCCCTTCTACTGCAGCGTTGCCATGGTTCTACAACGTAACTCAGGTTTTTGTGGTTTTCCATGGCTGCAAACAATTTTTTCCATTAAACCATGGTAGTCATCGAAAATCTGGTAAAATATTGTGTAAGAAACGTACCTTTAATTGTATTTTTAGCGTCTCTTGTGAAAATGCGGAGGCAACGTTGAAAAAAATTGCTATTTACCCGAAAAAAATTTCCCGTGGTTTCTCTCATTTTTTACGTGTTAAAAGGCGCTTACGAAAAAAAAAAAGGTGCGCTATGAATTGTTCATAAAATTCCCAATTATATAGGGTTATTGAAGTTGGCCGTGAAACCTTTTTGAGGGGTCTTAGCACTGAATTTTGGTTTAAAAAAAGTTTAAAAAAATGATGAAATTTGACTGTTTAGTTACTTATGAGATTTTATTAGCCAAAAAAGGAGCGGGAATGTAAATCCCTTCTGGTTCAAGCCTACACGATAATATGTTGGAATATATGCGAGACAAGGAAACGGCATTTCAAATGGAAAATTCTTAACCTCAAATTTTTGGGCGATAAAAAATTGGATGATTTTTTCTTGCGTTATGATGCATAAAATTCCAAAAAATCCACAATAGTTCAATACATGCCATCTGGGGCTATAGAACATGTGTGCAATGATGAAAGATGGTTTACAACTTTGGAAAAACTGGATCCTCCCATCTCAATTGCAATTAAGGGCAACAACAATATTGTCTGATAAATTCCCGTCCGAAGAAGCAGTACTTCGTTATTTTTTATTCGAGCATAGTGTGCAAAAAAAAAAGGAATGAAAGAGAGTGCAGAAGTTGTGCAAAAACTGTTGCCATTTTGGTAGAATGCTGAGTGTTCCTCGCAGCGAAAGGACAAGTGTATTGTTAAAGTGTTAAAACTATATATACGAAGACTTCCAAAATAGAAGCGGAAGTTGTTGCAAACGTAGTAAAGCAGCTCTAAAAGCTGACACTGATTTTTTGGAAAGTTTGCAATATGTATTCAGAATTGACCGTTGAGGTATCTTCTCTGGCACCATACAATTAGCTGAGATTCACATTTGAAGCCTCGTTAAAGTAATTTAACCACTTTTCCTTGTGCTCGAACTACTGGGGTTGACAGAGAACTTTCGCACGGATTCAAAATAATTTCGGAAGTAATTTCCAGTGGAATTGAGGTTGGCATGGACGCATTTTCCCAATACTGTTCTGAGACTGAAAAATACTGTGTATCAGAATATGAATGGTTTCCTATATTCCCGACCCTTCACAAATTGCTGCGGCACTCTGCTGAGGTAATGAAGTACCTACTTATCCCTATTGGTCTGACAACCGAAGAACCATCGGAATCCAGGTTAAAGGTTGGCATGGACGCATTTTCCCAATACTGTTCTGAGACTGAAAAATACTGTGTATCAGAATATGAATGGTTTCCTATATTCCCGACCCTTCACAAATTGTTGCGGCACTCTGCTGAGGTAATGAAGTACCTACTTATCCCTATTGGTCTGACAACCGAAGAACCATCGGAATCCAGGTTAAAGTAATTTAACCATTTTTCCTCGTGCTCGAACTACTGGGGTTGACAGAGAACTTTCGCACAGATTCAAAATAATTTCGGAAGTAATTTCCAGTGGAATTGAGGTTGGCATGGACGCATTTTCCCAATACTGTTCTGAGACTGAAAAATACTGTGTATCAGAATACGAATGGTTTCCTATATTCCCGACCCTTCACAAATTGCTGTGGCACTCTGCTGAGGTGATGAAGTACCTACTTATCCCTATTGGTCTGACAACCGAAGAACCATCGGAATCCAGGTTAAAGTAATTTAACCATTTTTCCTCGTGCTCGGACTACTGGGGTTGACAGAGAACTTTCGCACGGATTCAAAATAATTTCGGAAGTAATTTCCAGTGGAATTGAGGTTGGCATGGACGCATTTTCCCAATACTGTTCTGAGACTGAAAAATACTGTGTATCAGAATATGAATGGTTTCCTATATTCCCGACCCTTCACAAATTGCTGCGGCACTCTGCTGAGGTAATGAAGTACCTACTTATCCCTATTGGTCTGACAACCGAAGAACCATCGGAATCCAGGAATCAGTCGATGAGGATTTTAAGAAGAAATTTGTCCAGAAAAGCTAATCGGAAAGATTATAACGACGACATACAGCGCCGGTTATTCTTCACTTCAGACCCTTTGCTCACAGGTTTGGGACCTACACGAATAAAAAAATCGAAAAGGTTCAGCAAAGAAACATTGACATTTTTTAAGACACCCACTAAAGACACCGAAGGAGAAGGACAAACAGCGGATGATGATGAACACTGTGATGAAATCGAAGATCAGGGAGAATTTGAAGAGACGTAGATGATTATATTTAATTGAAAAAATATACGTACATTTTTCCAACTTCTTTTCGCCTTACCTTCTTTTATTCACTGCGTTTACTATTTTATTCTACTGATTATTAAATATTTTAGTTATCGTTTCGTTGGTCCAGTCTTATCTTTATATTTCATTTTGACACTTAGTTCCCATGTGAGATCTTCTATTAATTTATCATATACAATTCTTGTTCATATTTTGTTGACTTCTTTATTCAATTTGTTTTTACTTTAGTTAATCATTGAGTGGATCCCTTTAATCTGACTTGTTATTTTTAGGTATTCCAGTTTTGTTTGAGTTCTTATTTCTTTCTGCATTGGATTTTACTGTACGAATTTTATTTAAGTGTAGAGGGGTTTCAATGCCAAATTTAGGTAGTTACTTGTAAACGGTAAATCACTTTCTTCCTCAGTGCTCGTTGTCTTTAAACTGTATTAGACTGGTAAAAGTATAGTTCTCATTTTGAATTTTTGACGACTTATTTTCTTCACGATAACACTCAAGTTTCAGTGTTCGATTGAAAATTTATATTAAGAAAATGCCTTCTACATGATATTTTCGTATTTTAGCGCGGTAGAATCTCAGGAGGCAGGGATTTCAAAATTGGCGGGCCTGACCCCTCTAGCGCAGTGGCCACTGAGAGGCCCAGGACTCAACATGTTCAGTTCCGGTTTAAGCGTCCGACAAGCAACCGCGTGATGTAAGTAATTCTTTTCGAAAGCTAAGTCCTTAGGGAATTGGTAATGTTAAATTAGTGTGTTTTCTTCTTAGTTGTGCGAGTATCCTCCAACCCGATCATCAACCTAAATTCTCAGTGTTCTTCTCTAATTTCTTTACCCTTTCCTTTAACTGATTGAGGCGTGTGCGTCGGGCCGCGTCTCAGTATTATTACTGTTAACATCAAAACTGTTAACATTTAAATATCTAAAATGTTTCGAAACCTAATTTTGAGAAAGAATACAATTGTCGATAAGTGGGATATAATGTTTTGTTACGAATGTACCTTGCTGTTTTATTTTAAAAAAGGCAATTTCAAAGGTGGGGGAGTGCCCTTACTTCGAGATGTGGACCATGGGTTAGGAAGGAACTCATCGGTGGAAAATTTGAGTCTGAAAAAAAAAAAACACTGAGCTCAGAGGTGAATTAAACTTTTTTCAATGGCATTTTTCGATTAGGGGAAGACAATTTTTCTCAAATATTTTGGTTACAAAGTTGTCCATTGCAAGTATAATACCCTTGAGTTCCTCATGTCAAAACTCGAGTCTGATACACCTAAACTGCAATCTGGTGATGTGGTATATCAGATTCCGTGTGCCAATTGCGATATTTCATACATCGGCCAAACAGAACAACTTTTGGCCAAACGCTTAAATGGACACAAGTATAATAGGAAGGAGGTGACAGCTTTACACAACCATGAAGATCAATTACAACATAAGTTTCACTTCAAAAACGTGAGGATTTTGTGCCATGAGAAGAAATATTATCCTAGGTTAATACAATAAATGATTGAAATCCTGAGAAATCAGGATTCCGTTTGTAATTAGATGTAAATCGTTTAAGCTCGATCTATTTCGGCTTATTTCGCACGCCGTGAACTGCTGCCACCTGGCGGCCGCCGCGCACGTGTAATTTACTTTCTTAATCATCGGTGATCAGTTTTCTTTCGTTTTCCGATGTTTGTTGCATATCGTACCTTGTTTGTTGTTTTTTCTGTTATCACTGCAGTCTCATTTACAAATTTCACTATGCAACGCCGTTTGCTGGTTTTTATTTTGATTTCTTTTTCATTTTTAATTCTTTTTTTAGCAGTTGATAATGGTGCCGTGAGGTACCGAAACGTCCTGCCTTTATATTTTGTATTTTAGCCTTGTTTCTGCATTTTCCTGTGTTTTCGATTGTTTTTAGATTAGGTATACATAATTTTTTAACAATGTATGAATGAGAGATTTTAAGAGGATGGCGCGGCGGTGGTCAGTTCAAGGGAGGAATAAAATAATCGGTTGCTGTTTTGTTTTGACGGTGAGAGGTTCACCGAGCTTCCGCTGTAGGACACATCGGGCCAGAGGTGGAAAGTGAAATTTCCGAAGGCTCGAATAAAGTTCACTAAATTTGAAATTTGTTAATTTTCTTTGAAAATAATGATTTTGAATCATGTAAAGTCTGAAAGCGATTCGGATAATTTTCCTGCTGATGCGACAGTTAATGGTTCCTTTTCGAGACGAAACGACGGTTTCTTTTCATTTAAACGCGTCCACTTTATCCTGTAGAGAGGTCACTATTAGGTGAATTTTCCGAAAATTATCATCCGAAAATCATGAAGAATATTCAGTAAAAGTCACAACGAATTCCATGCATTAGCTTTCATCATGTCGAAGGATGAAACACTACCGGAGATTTTGAAACAACCAAGAAATGCCCTTTCTGCACCCAGCGCTCAATCTTTGCGCAAATTTTTTTTTATGGACTTCTCCACCACTGCCGTCGGTAAACGAAGGAAATAATTGTGTGTATCTACTCCCTGAGTCAGAGAAACTTATTGTTACTTTCAAAACGAGCTGCGAATTTCTACGAAGAGAAGATGTAACGATTTTGGCTGACGGCACCATTATTACATTGAATTTTTGGTGTGACAGCGTTGCCTTTCCGACGATAAAATCACATTAATAAGTATTTTCCGCCGAAAAATCTTGTTTTCCTTTAATTTGAGCCGAAATGGGAATGTACCGAATTGGTGCCGAAAGGGGCGATTTGTGCAGAGATGAGAACCGCACCAGACGTCAACTATAAACTAACAAGCACTGGAAAAAAAACACATTGGATCCGGCGTCCAGACTCTTAAAAACATCGGCATCTTGATTCAATCGGATTTTCGCTTAAATCAAAACAAAATCCGCTTAAATTAAGAGGCTTCGTTCTTGATTTAAGATAGAGTCAGATGAAATCAAGAGTATTTTTTCTTGCCGATGTTTTCAAGAATCTGGACTCAAGATCCAATGTGTTTTTTTTTCCAGTGAGACGACGAATAGGCACACTTCCCACCTCTAGTATACCGTCAGGCTAAGGATAAACCTTACGTACCTTAAACCTCAAACGTTAGGGAAACGTTAAGGAACTTTAAACGTATAAACCTTCAGGCATTAGGAAATTTCTATCGGTAAATCACGAATTTTCGGGAATTTGTTTTAAATATTATTCTTCCAATATTTCAGATATTTTTAGCGCAATTTTACCTAAAGTTCTTGAACATTTCTTGGAAAAATATTCTTAACTTCCCTCAAAAATTATCGAAGGAAATTTGGCGACTCTCAAACGTTCATACGGCGTTTTTCCTTAGCACGGCAGTGTAGAGGTCGGATTTCCCTACATTAGATATGCGGATGCGAGGCCGAGGACTGGTCGGAGCTGTGGAAAACGGCCGGTCGTATTCGTGCCGGGGGACAGTCAAGATGCATCAAGGATTCAGCCCAGACGAAGACGAGTTAGCTGAGCAAACACCGCTGCGGCACGTCGGTGAACCGCCACCATCTCGCGCGATATCGCATCTCCTCTGCAGTGAGCGCGAACCTCGATCCCAGCACGAGCCCCACAAAGCATGGATCTCCATGCGAAACAGGGCTCACGTGGATATTCAGACGTGCATTAGCGTCCAAAAGGCGACGATATATCCTAACCAGTGGCGTGGCGTGAAGGATCGATTATCGATATATCGCCATTTCAAGCTATAGTAAAGAATCGATTACTAAGGTGTTCGCTGCGAACGCCCTGATAATCGATCTTTTTCCATAGGTTTAAATGGCATAACAATCGATATATCGCAATTCACGCCACGCTACTGATCCTAACCCGCGAACCAAGCGCGGTCGCGACCCACCCCGTCGAGGCGGAACAATCGAACATCGATACCTCGAGGCCCGGGCTCTTGGTCCTCCTGGAAAGAACTTGATGGGCAAATATTGACTTCTGTTCATTTCAAGTGCTTCTCATCTTCTTAGATGTGAAACTAATCCCGGATAGCACACACGCGCGCCCCCCCCCCCCGNTTAGGGCGTGTAAGTTTACCCCGCCGCCGCCCGCCGCGTCCTGACCCCGACAATCCACTTGTGACGCACGCGGGACGGAAAAGGGTGAATTTCCTGACGACTCCAGAACCCTTTTTTTGTTGGCAAATCAATTTCCACCCGTGGCGGCGTCTTCCGATTAGCATGTGAAAATGAAATAGGAGCCTCGCGCCCTTTCTGAGCCCGCCGCTCCTTGAAAAGCGCCGTTGCCTGCCTCCGCGTCTTCTCGGCTGGAGTTCGACTGAAATCAGGGGTTGTTGAAATACATAGAGAAAAAAAAGGAGGTGTTTGCATCTTGAGGATTTGTACCCACCTACGTCATCAATGTAAACAAGAGGCTCGTTGAGGGTTATGTTGACGCTGTAAAAACGGACCATAATGTCCGATTTTTTTACTTGAATCAACTCTTTATATAATTTCAAGCACTTTTTATAGAATGACTTTTTCCCTTAAATTACACCATTTCCAAGAAAATCGACAGGATAAAAACGTCGCTGTACCCAATGACGTCATCAAAGCTATAGATACTCTATGAAAAATTCCAAGATGCCCGAAATGCAAACACCTCCTTTTTTTTCTCTATGCTGGTTGAAATATGGTCGGCAACTGCGGGAAGAGGATTATCGGCTCATACGGTGTCGTTTGAAAACCTAAGAAATCCGTTCAAGGTGATGTGTTGTGGAGTGAATTCAATCATACCTGCCACATTGTCGGAGGATTCTTGTCGAGGGTTACAGAAATACAGAATCTACGACTGTGGCGTGGCGTGCTCTGCGATAGATCGATTAATCTGCCATCTAAACCGATGGAAAATGATCGATAAACAAGGTGTTCGCAGCGAACACCCTCATAATCGATTCTTTACCACAGCTTCAAATGGGGGAAAATCGATACTCGAGCGTTCAAGTCTCGTCACAGATCTTCGGTGAAAAAGAGCGACGGATGAATTTTCAGATGTAGCACAAAAGGTTACCTGAGATGCTCTGATTTAAGAATTTAAGTTATCTTCCGAAGTCGGCTGGAAGAATCGGTTTTCGAGATTTCATAATTCGGCACATACGCACATGTGCAGCTTTTTGACCTGCTGAAACTTATGAGAGTTTGTAACAACGAGTCCACGCTGGGAAAAAACAAGTTCTTCTCTTTTCGTTTTCCCTCCTTGTTCCTATTCTAGGTGGCGGTAGCCACTCCGGCCCATCCTAAAAAACTCCCCCTAAAAATTTGACGACCTAAAAAAAGAAAAAAGAAAAAAAAAAAAAAAAAAAAAAAAAAAAAAAAAAAAAAAAGACGGGTGGCTGCTGCCTAACTAGTTATACACGAAGAAACTCGATCGGGCTTTTCTGCACGGTTTGCGGTCCATTTAGCTCTCCTGCTAATTGAGTCGTAGAGTAAACCCCAAAAACCCTATAATATTTGGGTAGAATATGCTCAGCTCTACTCGTAATGCCCTCGTTTTTTGAATTTAGTTAAATATTAAAAAAGTTATTAAGCTTTAACGACAAATTTTGGACCCCAAAACATGACGATGATGGATTGACCAATCGCTGAGCAGATTCGGGGCAGATTCGAGGCCCGCGAAACGCCCGGCCGCGGAATGGCGGGCGTGATTTTGGCCAACAAATTACAGCTAAACCGTAGAAAAAAACCATATAAAAGTATACATATTTCAAATCTGTGGTATATAATGCCGGACCGTTTTTTTCAAAAATTGAAATTAACGACGTATAAGGGAGAACGATTGATAATTGAGTCGTTTTTGACGTTTTTGAAAGTCGAGCAGTAAGTAGACCTACAGCAATAATTGTAGCATAAAGCCATTTAAACTAGGTAAAATTTAAATCTGTAGACTTCAAGGATTGTACTTCCGCAAAGTTTTCAGACTTATAT
>NW_017547179.1:933326-1058840 GCF_001854935.1 Bemisia tabaci
ACTTCTCCACCACTGCCGTCGGTAAACGAAGGAAATAATTGTGTGTATCTACTCCCTGAGTCAGAGAAACTTATTGTTACTTTCAAAACGAGCTGCGAATTTCTACGAAGAGAAGATGTAACGATTTTGGCTGACGGCACCATTATTACATTGAATTTTTGGTGTGACAGCGTTGCCTTTCCGACGATAAAATCACATTAATAAGTATTTTCCGCCGAAAAATCTATATTTTCCTTTAATTTGAGCCGAAATGGGATTGTACCGAATTGGTGCCGAAACAGGCGATTTGTGCAGAGATGAGAACCGCACCAGACGTCAACTATAAACTAACATGCACTGGAAAAAAAAACACATTGGCTCTGGCGTCCAGACTCTTAAAAACATCGGCATCTTGATTCAATCGGATTTTTGCTTAAATCAAAACAAAATCCGCTTAAATTAAGAGGCTTGGTTCTTGATTTAAGATAGAATCCGATGGAATCAAGAGTATTTTTTCTTCTCGATGATTTCAAGAATCTGGACTCAAGATCCAATGTGTTTTTTTTTCCAGTGAGACGACGAATAGGCACACTTCCCACCTCCAGTATACTGTCAGGCTAAGGATAAACATTACGTACCTTAAACCTCAAACGTTAGGGAAACGTTAAGGAACCTTAAACGTATAAACCTTCAGGCATTAGGAAATTTCTATCGGTAAATCACGAATTTTCGGGAATTTGTTTTAAATATTGTTCTTCCAATATTTCAGATATTTTTAGCGCAATTTTACCTAAAGTTCTTAAACATCTCTTGGAAAAATATTCTTAACTTCCCTCAGAAATTATCGAAGGAAATTTGGCGACTCTCAAACGTTCATACGGCGTTTTTCCTTAGCACGGCAGTGTAGAGGTCGGATTTCCCTACATTAGATATCGACGGTGAAACTACCAAACCACGTATCTCGTTTGCGGTGTTTAAAAATCTACGCTTACATTTTATTTTTTTGAAGTAGACCAAATCAATATCATTCCTTGAAATTTTCACGGAATTTTCTCCACACAAAGAGGAAAAATCACAGAAATTCTCAAGACTGGGTGTTAAGTAGTTTTTCATTTAAAAAATAAAGTACGACAGGAAGTCTGCGACGTCGCAAACCGAGATACGAGGTTTGGTAGTTTCACCGTCGATATGCGGATGCAAGGCGACGGACTGGTCGGAGCTGTGGAAAACGGCCGGTCGTATTCGTGCCGGGGGACAGTCAAGATGCATCAAGGATTCAGCCCAGACGAAGACGAGTTAGCTGAGCAAACACCGCTGCGGTACGTCCGTGAACCGCCACCATCTCGCACGATATCGCATCTCCTCGAAAGTAAGCGCGAACCTCGATCTCAGCACGAGCCCCACAAAGCATGGATTTCCATGTGAAACAGGGCTCACGTGGATATTCAGACGTGCATTAGCGTCCAAAAGGCGACGATATATCCTAACCCGCGTACCAAGCGCGGTCGTGACCCACCCCGTCGAGGCAGAACAATCGAACATCGATACCTCGAGGCCCGGGCTCTTGGTCCTCCTGGAAAGAACTTGATGGGCAAATATTGACTTCTGTTCATTTCAAGTGCTTCTCATCTTCTTAGATGTGAAACTAATCCCGGATAGCACACACGCCCCCTCCCGGCAGCGGAACGGCACCACTCTCCTTTTTACTTCCAGAAGCTTAGGGCGTGTAAGTTTACCCCGCCGCCACCCGCCGCGTCCTGACCCCGACAATCCACTTGTGACGCACGCGGGACGGAAAAGGGTGAATTTCCTGACGACTCCAGAACCCTTTTTTTGTTGGCAAATCAATTTCCACCCGTGGCGGCGTCTTCCGATTAGCATGTAAAAATGAAATAGGAGCCTCGCGCCCTTTCTGAGCCCGCCACTACTTGAAAAGCGTCGTTGCCTGCTTTCGCGTCTTCTCGGCTGGAGTTCGACTAAAAACAGGGGTTCTTGAAATATGGTCGGCAACTGCGGGAAGAGGATTATCGGCTCATACGGTGTCGTTTGAAAACCTAAGAAATCCATTCAAGGTGATGTGTTGTGGAGTGAATTCAATCATACCTGCCACATTGTCGGAGGATTCTTGTCGCGGGTTGCTGTAATACAGCATCTTCGACTGTGGCGTGGCGTGCTCTTCGATGGATCGATTAATCCGCCATCTAAACCGATGGAAAATGATCGATAAACAAGGTGTTCGCAGCGAACACCCTCATAATCGATTCTTTACCACAGCTTCAAATGGGGGAAAATCGATACTCGAGCGTTCAAGTCTCGTCACAGATCTTCGGTGAAAAAGAGCGACGGATGAATTTTCAGATGTAGGTATTTCAAAAGGTTACCCGAGATGCTCTGATTTAAGAATTTAAGTTATCTTCCGAAGTCGGCTGGAAGGCTCGGGTTTCGAGGTTTCATAATTCGGCACTAACGCACATGTGTAGCTTTTTGGCCTGCTGAAACTTATGAGAGTTTATAACTACAGTCATGAGTCATGACGGAAAAGAGGAAACATACATTTCTATCAGACTTAAAGGTGTTAAGTCCACGCTGGACAAAAAAAATGTTTCACTTTTCGGTTTCCCTCTTTGCTACTTTGTTACGGATGGTTCACATATACTTGTGGTAGTACTTAAATGGTCTACCCCTGTGATGATGTCTGTGTCAAGATCGACATTTCGTCCAGTTCATACAAAACATTGTCATCATACACTGTTAAAAATCAACGATTTACTCTGAGTGAATAGCCGGCGTGAAAAAAAATCCACCGCGAATTTCGCGCCGTACTCTGAGTGCATACACTGAGAAAAAACTATGGTTTATAAACCTATTAGAGGTAAATATGGAACACCTATAATAGTCGTAAATAAACTAATGATTCTCGGTCTGTGAACCATACTAAGGTCTCTGTACCTAATTAAGGTACCCCGTACCATAACTAAGGTATATGTGCTATTATTATATGTAGAGGTACTACTATTAGTGGTGTTCCATATTTACCTCTAATAGGTTTATAAGCCATAGTTTTTTCTCAGTGTAGATCAGAGCGTAAATATCCCCAACGACGGTCGAATTAGTTGAGATACCTCAAGTAGCGTGAATTCAGTGCCACCTGATGCGAGCGCCGAATGGCAAAGTGGTAGTGCACTCGACTATCATCGCCGCGACTCGAATTCGAATCCATGCTGCGGCAGTCCCGCTTTACGTTTGCCTGTCAGATTTTCACTCCCGCCAGAACGCGAAATTCGCGCCGGATCCATGCCCTCAGAGTAAATGGTGGTCAAAAAAGCAACTGAGTAAGCGTGAGTTTCGCGCCGGGATTTTTAACAGTGTAGGTGACAATAGATGCGTTCCAAAAATAAATTTACGTAAGTATAAGTTTATTATATCGAACTAAAACAAGTTTTGAAGGGCAATACACAACGTTGTAGTGTGTCAAGTATTTGTACACAAAATTTGACCAAGAAACATTTTGAAAAAGCTTTCGAAGTACTTACATCCCAAAGAAATATCGTAAAGGGGGAGGCAAAATAATTTTAGTCAAAATTAGTTGGTCCCAAGAATTTCCCCTTCCATCTAAGGCATGCAGGAATTTTTACAATGCCATGTTCTCTCTACGTGCTACGGCCAACATTTTAGAGGGACAACTGAATAGCTTTAAAAAAAAATAGGGCGAAACTTCATATCAATTTCGCTGTACTAACGTAGCTACACTTGTTGCATGTGCGTATTATTCCTTGCAATTTCCTTTCTTACATTATTGCATCTTACGATGAATTTGAACACGCTAGCATGTCGTTCGCTTCGAACAAAAACGGACCGGCCGGTATTAACGGTCAGCTTTGCTGCAACTGGCAACTTTGAAGACTTCGAGTTAGGAAATCAATAAGTACCTATTTCGATAGGCATTCCGTTACAAAGTTGCAGAGAGGGTGTCGGAGTAAGATCCAAGCTTCAATCGTTTTCTTGTATATTCTGTAGACCTATATCTTCAGCGAAGTGATAAGAGTGGTATTAGAGGCTTATGTTCCCTTGTTGATTGCTTGGACACCCGATATATATTCGCTTGGCACAATTTGTGGAAAAACGTTATTACAACTTCTTTGCACACGGATGGGCGAATGCTAGGATTACAGTAAATCCGAAGATTGAAGGTGTATCAGAATAGACATGACGAGAAAAAGCCCTGCTGGACTTACCGATACTTTTCCACCGGAAAAAAATGGTGGTGCAAAAGGCTTTCGAATGGCAAATAAATTGCAGTTGGATACTTTTAGCACCACCAAGACGACAGTAATATTCGTACCGCAATGCATTCGTGCTAATGAAAAGCGCCGTATGATCATTCGAAAGTCGTCAAATTTCCTTCGATAGGAAGTTTATTCACGAGGAAAGTTGTAAATATTTTGCTTTGATATTTTCAGGAATTTCAGGCGAAATTACGAGAAAACTTAACAGTAGAATTGGACGAAAAATAGACATAAGTTACCCGAAAATTTGGGTTTTGTCAAAGGAAATTTGGCAACGCCTGAAGGTTCATACGGCGTTTGTCCTTAGCACGGCAGAATGAAACACCACCAATTCACTACTATAAAGGCACGGCATCTTCTACTTCCACTGCATATCCTAAAAGATCAATTATAAGACTCTCACAAATATCCATTCAAAGTTAAAACCCTTTACAGGCAGGCCTCTTAAAAGAGCTATATCCTCTTCAATAAGCCCTCGGTGTAGAATGACGTCCCCTTCATTGGATAAAATCAGATGAGGCGAAAGGACTAGCCAATCACATTACGATGTAATTAATTAACTGAGTACCTGTCGGCTCGGCATTAGAGGCGATAACGGGGGCCTTCAAGCCGAGAGCATATTCATGAATGGAGCCATCGCCGCGCTTCCTATAGCCGAGGAGTCGCGAGCGGGCAAGCCGTCGCCTCGGCGGCAGACGCGTCCTAGACGAAATCTTAACTCAATTACCCGAGTTAATTAAGTCGGCGCTTCATGGCAACGCGGGAGTCGTTCACAGCTCAAGAGTGCTCGATGGAATCAAAAGATATGAGCCAGTGCATGCACAAGTGGTGTAACGAGGCTTTTACCTTCCCGTTCGGCATGAGTCTCTCTCGTTCCCATCATTAAGCAATGAGCAGTGAAAAAACATAGCGCCTATTGACTTGTATGTCCTGCCGTGCTGGGGAAAAACGCCGTATGGACCTTAAGGCGTTCCCAAATTTCCTACGATATCAGACGAAATCTCGGGGAAGTTTTTGGATATTTTTCTTAGATTTTTTCCGAAAAATTGGGACGCAAATTAACCCAAGAAATCTGAAAATTCCAGCGAGAAACATGCATAGCTTTCCTTAAAAATACTTGTTTTATCCCGGGAAATTTGGCAACTCTTGAAAGTTCATACGGCGTTCTTCGAGTACTGGTGTAATTTTTCGCCGAAGCGGCCGTGAAAAGGTACACCAATACTACAATTGACGACATCATGCTTAAATAAAAATGACCTTAGTCATCTGCTGCTAATGCTTTTCCATTAATTTTATTGCCAGAAATATCTGCAGAGGCAGAATAAGGATTAAAGTAGGATACAGTACCCTATTCTAAAACCGCGAAAATAAATTAGACTTGAATGCTAGAAATTAGTCTAACTTTTATGGAACGAAATGAAACATAGTAGTGGACACTATCGGTTACTTAGAGTAGAATTGGAGGACTTTCACCCTCACAACCTGTGCCGAGGGTGCATAATGCGTTTGACTCGGTGCGTCGCAGAAGAAACCTTTTATGTTCCTCAGGACGAGGAGCTGAATTTTAAGCCGGGAAGGTTAAGAAGGGACAAGGTGGGGATTGACGTGAGATCTACCCTCCGAAATTGACCCCTTTTAACCCCACGGCCGGTAGATGAGATAGACTTACTTAAACTGTTAACTTTTGGTAACTTGATTCTATCTCCTTCCTTCGCACAAAGTTTCTTGCATAGACGTAAGCCTCGATGAAGACAAAACGAAACTACAGAAACAGGGCACGTTGTTAGGCATTAAACGTTCGATGATGACGCCACACAGCGTTGGCAACGCTTGCAAAGGAACTGCAGGAGAGTTTAGGGAAGAAATTGTGTGCGTTGAAGTAAAAAAAGAAAATAAATAAATAATTGCAGCATTTCTTTAGATGTGTGGCAGGCACATAGAAATCGTCGAAAATTAGCAAGCGCGTCAAGTTTGTTGACAAAATCGGGATAGTGCGCATCGGCATACTGAAATTTTGATGGGAAATGTCCTTCAAAAGTATGATCTCGGTTTGGAGAGCCTTCATGTTTTGCGATACTCTACGTTTCGTCCCGGAGTTAGTTTAGTTGCCTGTCCGATCGAAATTCAACTGAGGTCACAGATTTTGCTACATGCTCATGTGAAAGTGCGTAGCATCACGGAGTACAATGACTTGTAATGAATAACCTCCTCAGAGGGGAATAAAATGATCAGCTGCTTCATCGTCTGGCAGTTTCGCAATTCCAGATCCACCCAACTTTCAAAAGTTGGAAGTATTTCTTAGTCAACCGCAGATTAGTTGAGTTGCCTGTCCGATCGAAATTTAACTGAGGTCAAGGATTTCACTACATGCTCGAGTAAGTGTGCCTAGCACTACATGCTTTTCCAGAGCAAAATGTGTTTTGCACTTTAAAGGCAAAATAATCAGAACTGTAATTGTGTACTTGACTTCCTGATTTTTATTCTTTTTTATTCATTCCCCAAGAAGCTTGCAATTTGGCAGCGATTATTATTTGCCTGCGACTGATATATCCTATCATTAAATTGCGGGATGATTAATAGTAAACGTGATCATTAATGCGAGGGTGAACTCGTTGCTAGCGTGCACTCCCGGCTTTTACGATTTTTTCATCGAAGCATCTAAGCTGTTCATTCCACGGGATGGGTAGAACTTCGACAATCCCATGGGATGACAAAAAAGTTGCCCTTGGTCACGTAACGTCGATTTTTGGTTCCTTTCGCGTAGTCACGTGACATTTTTCATTCTGTAAAAGTGTCAGAATTCTGCCAATTCCGCCGAATGTATAATGATAACAAGAGCGGAATAGAACCATGAATACTCTGCATTTAGCACACAAGTCTCAATTAAATAAATAGCTATTCTGGATGATTTCCAGATTTCGTGATTTAACAACTGAAATAATTCAAAATGAACCAAATGCATTTTCCAATGGCTGTAGATACTCTTCTTCTGTACATATAAAGTATCCAGCTCCATAACTGGTTTTGAAGATAGTGCGTTAAATAACTGAAATGAAGTAAAGCATGAATTTTCGGAGGAATAGTTTAAGTACCAAAAAAACAAGTAGGGTAGCTAAACAATGTAACCCTGATGAAGTTCGCAAACACCACAAGCTCAAACAATGGAGTACCGGCTTGGAGAAAGCTACTTTGAAGGAGAAGACAAGAACATGTGAAAAATTGAAAGTAAAATCCAGAATAATTTTTCTTTCGGTCTTCGCGCACGATCGCGATTGGTTTTTGGCCTGAAGATGAGCTTAGTCAGGCACAAATGGCAATCGTCTAAATAGAGAAACATTATCAAATCACATCTGGATGGCCCTGATAAAAATTGGCAGTAGAATCTGTGTTCCAAAATACCACAGACCTACAGCCGACTGTCAGATTTCCAATAGCCTCTATAGCCGGCTACACAATTTCTTATAGCCTTTTATGGCCGATGGCGACTAAGCAACAGCCAGGCGATGCAGTTTATGCTAACGTAACTAATTACGGATGATAGGACTTAGTGAGTTTTTGGAATACTGCTCTCTTTTTGGGCCGTAGTATCTTGATTTATTTTGCGAGGAAAGCTCCGTACTTTTGATGGATGCCTGCCATTACTAATATATTAGAGCGCCTTCAGTTTCGTATGATACTGTGCAATACCTCTGGTGTAAAATAGTTGCTTCAAGCGCCGTGGCAGACGGGCAGCCAGCACGCATTGGCGCCTACAAACCTAAAGGGGATACTTCACGCGTTGCGCAATGCGTGAAGTATCCCTGTTAGGTTTGTAGGCGCCAGTGCGCCGCCGCTCCGCTTTGTGTTGGGCTCTGATATTTAATCTCGTGGAGTCAGCGTTGTTCAACTCATGACTTTGAAATGTTTGCACACTCTTTATGGATTATTATCATTTTAATTGATGAAAACAAATATGTAGTAAAGGAAAATATAATGTGCGTTTTGTAAATAATATGGTGATTCCGTACAAACTTGCGGATTTACAAAGCACACGAATTTTTACCCAATTTCTTATAGCCTTTTATAGCCGATGGCGAAAAAGCAACAGCCAGGCGATAAAGTGTAATGCCCGGTGACAGGAACTATAGCCCGGCTGTTTAATTTTTGATCGCTTCGTGTAGCCCCCGGCCGTATGATTTTTTCCACTTTCTACAGCCAGCTATATGATTTTCTATAGCCTTCTTCAGTCGGCTATAAGAACTCCTATGGTATTTTGAAACGCAGCTCCTATCGCCAATTTTTACCATGGGGAAAAAAACAAGTAAGGTAATGACTGACCCACACGAACTGATGAAGCTCGCACTCACCCCAACCAAAAAAACGAACTGTAAAGGGACACCGTTCGGCAAAAAGGAACCAAGCCACATCAGCTACTGCCAGTTTTTAAAAAAGAACGTTTGTGCGGGTTCCTTTGAAAATTGTAAGGAATTTGTTGCGCACTATGCAGAGAATTCACTGAAATTTGAACGAAAATCCACACAACCGTTCGCATGTAAAACATAATATTGCCCAATTAAATTTGACAATAGATGATGTGGCTTAGAACCTTACTGCTCAGCGCGGTGAAAATATATTCCGATTACGACAGTTAATTCATTCAATACCCCTTAGCAATACCTCCCAATCCTGACCTATACTCGGAGTCCCCGCTCCGATCTCAGGACCTTCTGACATCTGATGTTCGGCAAAAGTTAGGCCTTGTCCACACGAGCGCAGTTCGCGGAACTTATTCCTCGAACTTGCTCAGTTCCCGGAACTTATTCCTCGAACTTGCTCAGTTCCCGGAACTTATTCCTTGAAACGAGGCATGCTGTCCACACGGGTTCGTCCGAACTGGAACCGGAACTTCAATAAAACTATACAATTATTGCAAAATAATAGATTATTATGACCGCCAAAGTAACAAAAATAAATGTCAAGATCATATGTAAAGGACGTGAAAAACAAAAACAAGCAAATTCACATCAAAAGAAACATATTTAGAAGCTCAAAGCACGGGGGAAATTCCAGGTTTCGGAGGAATAAGTTTCAGCTCAGCAAAAAACTTGTTCCGGGAACAAGTTCCTCGAACTGAGTTCCGCGAACCGCGTTCGTGTGGACAAGGCCCTACAAGCAAACAACTTTGTTTCTTTTTCACATGTTAAAGAAATATCGCGCATGAAGTGTAACGGCCGCATCTGTGAGGCGTCTGGGTCGTGAGCAGAGCCGTAGCGTGACGATCACATCGCCTTGTAGCAAGCAAGTTCCCGCGGATCCGTGACGAGGCGAGAAAGACCGACTGTCGATATTTCTCCATTTGAAGCAGTGGTAAAAAATCGATTGTTAAGGTGTTTGTTGCGAACACTCCGTTTATCGATCCTTTTCCGTGGGGTTAAATGTAAGATTAATCGATATATCGCAAAGCGAGCCACGCCACTGCCGCGAATGCACAAAGGACGGCCCGACCCGACGCAGGCAAAGCAGGGAACCGGCAGAAATCCAATAAATTACGGAAACAAATTAAATTAAACTGCGTCTCCCCCGGGGCAGTTATTTAAAGGGCACGCGTAAATCTGAATCAACTTGTCGTGGAAAACAGCTCCTGATGAAAAGAATAAAAGTTTTTTTAGTTTCCTACTCCGGAGCCGGGCTTAACGATGCTCATCGAGGACGTTTTCCAGTCATCGAGAGATCAACGAAATTCGTTAACCTAATCAGTCCGGTTTGGACGCAATTAGGCGGAGAGGAAACGCGTGCGAAAGCGATTCTAAAAACAACGTATGGTTCATTCAAGTACTAACAGAGAGACGCTATTTTCAGAACAATTTTTTTCTTCGCTTTAACTGTCGGCTAGAGTCAGTTTTACTGCCATGAAGTTACCTTCTTTTAGATTGTGCCTTCAGTAAATGGCAATATTGCCTAAGTAGGACGATATATTTTCCCTGTGAGCCTATAGAAATTCTAATTTTGGAAAAATAATCGGGAGTCTAAAAAAGCGAGTCAATTATTTCTATTTGTTTTTGTTTTAATATTTCATTCTTTTGCTCACTTTTTTCTGAGGTAAAAAGATACTTCAATGATTAAGTTAAATTTTTTTTGTAACTGTACCATTTCAATGAACTCGATTACTGATGATGTAAGATATACTTACAACTCCGAAAAAGACTTCGGTAAAGGCTGTTCAGCTGTTAAAAAGTATATTGCAACTCTTCAATCCTCAGGTTTTTACTTTTTAACTCTATTTTTTTTTTCTAAATTCAAAGTAAGTTTTAGGTCCTGATAATGCAGCAGTTCAAAGATATCCTTTACTACGACGCGACAGTCCGCAAATCGTACCACAGCATCTGGGCAAGAACTCTACGGCGATTCTCGAAAGTTCGTATTACTGGATTTCATCCATTTAAACTAGTACGAAACAATCGATACCTATCGAAGCAGGCTGCATTACCGGGAGTCGATAATTCATTTTGTGTGAGATCGGAGGAAAAATATTATCACCACCTGCCGAGCGTTGCCACTGGCATCAGTAATATGTGTCCAAAAACTGGCCATGAGGGCAATTTCAAGCTTCGAATTTGGGAGCCCCTGAGAAGTTGGCAACACGCTTGACGCGAGACAATGGGGAGCGAGAGCCGTCAACCATCTCTTCTTTCTCTGCGGCGATAATGAAAACGAATGCCCCAAAAGTGATTTATCGGCCCGGAACCCTGGACACCGGACAACCGTAATACAATACCGAGGGGGCTATTTAAATAAAGTGCGGGCACCACTCCCCCCTAACCCCTTCCCATGCCCCGACTGGGCTAAATGTCAGGCATGCTGCGATATCACTCGGGAACCAGGCGCGCTGTGGCCGACACCGGACTTTAAAATCCCGGGAAAACACTCCGATTTCAGAACAAATTTGTTTTCTAGCTCCTGCTTTTTTTTTTTTTTTTTTTTTTTTTTTTTTTTTTTGTAATACCTATGCGTGCCACTAAGAGAGATATTACTCATTTTTCGCGTAACTGCTGAGAGGCTGAAGCGGCGTCTGTGAGTTCAAAACCGAAGACAACGCCTACGTTTAAAATTTAAGATTCGTATTGACAAACATGGTCCGCGCGTTAGCCAGAAAGGAACTAAGCCCCATCAAATATGGCCAAACTTTATTAGGAAATTTGATTTTTCTACATGAAAACGGTTGTGCGGATTTTTGAGAAAATTTCAGTGAATTTTCTGCATAGTACAAGACAAATTCCTTAAAAATTTCAAAGGAATATCCGCACAAAAGTTTTCTTGTGAAAAATTAAATTGCCCAGTTGAATTTGGTGATAGCAGATGCGACTGGGTTTCTTCCTGCTAAATGCGGTTAAAATAGAGGTGCAACTTGAGTCGTAGGCTCGTAGTTGCCGGCAAATTTCACTTAAGACGCGTATTTTCGTCAGTTTTTCGTTTCTCAAAAACTGTCATTTTCTGCGGAAATACGTATAAGATCACGCCGAGGGTACGAAAAGTAGAGAAAAGAAAATCTCAGCTTACCCAAACTTATCACAGAACAGGACAATAGGTAACTGAGTGAAAATTGTAGATGCTCACCTGAGGACAAAAAAAAAGATTGCAAATCAGTTCAGGAAATATTGATACATCTGTTTCACATTCAGAATGGAAACTCAAAACATACTAAGCATCAACGGGTGTAGGTGAGACCGTGAAGCGATCGCTCACATTCGGCGAAAACCCATCGAGCGAAGGAACGACCTCTATTTTTAATAATTTGAATCGAGATTCAGAGAAAATTCTCCAATTCGAAGTTCATCATGTGAGGGCATTTAGATTATCTTACGGTTAGGGATTTAGCGGCACTTCGGAACGTTTAGGATGTTTCCCATTCCTATTCTTCAAATGGTGAAATAGATCTAAAAACTCTCCTTCAACTGCACGTCAGTTCAGAGAGTCTTGCTTAAGTACAGCACACGAGCAAAATATGGAACTTTTAATTATCAAAAATTAAAAACAAAAAAAACAAAAAAAACCCGGAATCAACGGTTGTATGAACGAGAAACTGCACACGGATGCCTACGCCAAAACAAACGCTAGTCCAAAAGTGCAGCGGCAGCAACTGTATTTAAAAAGAATTTGTTTGCATGAGAGACTGAAATATTTTGCGCTGGATTTTCCCCTGCGACTTCTTTTCATCGCAGCACCAGTGTTTGCAGACGCGCTCTTTCCATCGGATTTTTGCAACTATGACTGGGGCTTTTGCCCGTTTCCCCCGTCTCTCTTCGACGCCCCCTCCCTCCNCCCCCCCCCCCCACGACTCGTCATAGAAACAAAATACGGACTGTGCGTAGTATACTTTCTTTTGATAATGAGTTCTTTCCGTCGCACAGGGAGCGCTAAATTTTCTTTTGTTCTTCTGTCGTCCTCGTAGACCGCGCGCTAACGGCTTCGACTTATCGATCGTCGCTTTCGATAAAACAGCAGGTGTGACGCGGTAATGTCGATTATCAATACTCGAAAATCGAGTTAGTTCGTTGTTCTAATGCCGGTTGTGATTTTTAATGAGTCTCAACGGTTGCCACTTTGATGCGACCGAAAAAATCATTTCAAGGTGAGGAATTGCCGGCCGGACGCGTCTGGCAACGATGGGTCTACCGTTGCGAGGGGCTGTGTGCGTGGGTGTTCATTATCATTAAGAATGAATCGGAAAAACACTGTTCATATCCTTTGAGATCAGTCCGTAAGCAAAAAAATCCAGGAGATTTGTGCAGTCAGTCTCGGAGTGATTAAAACTCGGTTGGGAAGCATTGATATGCACCGATTTTCGCGAAAGTACAAGAAAAAAATGAAATTATGGGTGTTGGGAGCTATTATTATGTTTTCATTTTAGATTTATCAACGTATTTGATTTATTTCGACGGTTCCTTCGTATGATCTATATGCGATCATACATTAGCTTCCAGCGGATACTTTTACGGAGAAATTATCTTTGCAAAAGTCTCTCAAAAGTATCTTAAATATAGCCGAACTTTGCGTATAGGATAGTCTGCGAGGCGCTCATGCCCACAAGCAAACTGGTAATTACATCTCGGAGAAAGACAACACTGTTCGGTTAGGGAGCTCAGAACATGGAATTCATTTACTACGGAGTGGAAAATTATGAAAAAAGTCGACCAGATATTTGTCAGGAGGAAGGAAACAAAAACGTGGATGCCTACTGAAGTTTTTAATCTCTCTCTCTCTCCGCGATCACAGATTAAAGTCCTGCGAACAACTTAATCCGACCCTGGAGGATATTCTATTTCGGAGCGAAACAATAACTCCTTTCACGAGGAAGAGCACACATCGCGAACAATATAAAAACTTGGAACATTGTAGGGTTTACCTACTTCTTCCGACAGTCGCATAATGGGAAATTTGGAAACTCCTTAAAGAAGTTTATTTTTAGTTCCAATTACCAACCACAACACCTCGGTAATAATTACAAATATAAAAATTATGAATTTGAAAACTACCCACATTAGACAGTGAGTCATCCAAGCATTCGAAATTAAAACTTTCTGTGAATTTACTGGCACTTTCAATGTTTCCGAGAAAATGTAGATGATTTTTACGGATTTTGAATATTCTGACCGTAGTTAATTCAGATTAACAACGGCTGCTATTTATTACTCCCTTGAATATTAACACTACCCACGTTAAGAAATGCACTGGAGACAGAAACACATTGTGTCTAGAGTCCAGACTCTTGAAAACATTGACAAGAAAAAAGACTCTTGATTCAATCAGATTTAAGCTTAAATCAAAACGAAATCCGCTCAAATTAAGAGGCTTGGTTCTTGATTTAAGCTTAAATCTGATTGAATCAAGAGTTTTTCTTCTTGTCGATGTTTTTAAGAGTCTGGACTCTAGATCCAATGTGTTTTTTTTTTCCAGTGTAAAATAAAACAGGCAACGTGACCCTATAATTCCGGGGGGCCGGGGGCTCTTCATTGATGGAAACGCTCCCCCATCTCGAAGCCCGCTTTTTCATCTGTTAACTTGATTTCGATTCTGAACACCCCCCGATCTTTTCATTCGGGATTTTTTTGTGTTGCCTCTGAGTGGAGCGGAAAAGGCGCCGAGAAAAGGAACCGGAAACGGGGTCAAGAGACTCGTCTGGAACCGGAAGTCTATCGCGGCGAAGATCGCGGCCCAAAGAGATCTGCATGAGATTCGGAGACGCCGCCGATGAAATGGGTCACCCCTCAAAGACACCCGTCTTGGCGCGAGAACCAACCCCTATCTTCTTCATCAAGGTTTTCAAAGTGTGAAGAGCTTGTCTTTTGATTCAAAGCGAGCAAAAGGAGGGGGTCCCATTTGAAAAGTGTTATGAGAGCAGGGACGCCAGATGTTCGAACCGCGAGGAAAAGCTCAACCTCGGACGCGACCCCAAGACTTGCAAGGAAATTGGTGGAAATCTTACTTTCGCACCTTTAGGGTTTCAAATATCATTGAAAGAAACTCCGGCTGTGGAAGTCGTATTTACAGGCCATATAGAAGTATCGTTCGCGTTCCGGGCTCAGAGGCCGAGAGTACTGGACGTAGCACACGGAGCAATCTACGCTACGGCTCTAGCACCCGGAACTTCCAGCCTCTGAGCCTGTGCGGCAACGGACGGAACGGACGGTATGTATTTATGGCCCGTAACCTTTTTTCTCAGTGAAGGGGAATAATTGGACGTATTTCTATCAAACAGACCTATGTGGAGGTGAGAAATATGGGGTGTGCTCTAGAAAGCTGCATAAGAAACAATGTAAAAGTGAGCGTGGTTCCTTTTGAAGAATTGGAAAAGCGGGATATTGCATTCTATCAAACAGACCTATGTGGCAACTGAATGCGGAATTCATGAGCCGCGGGCATGGGACGAGAGCGTTGTGAACAGGGCTCATGAGTTACAGCGCCCCGACGACGTTCTCCCCCTCGCGCTCGCTCTCGTTCATTGCCGCTGACGTCACTGGCGCTTTATTATTCTCATTCACTCTTACAGCCTGAAAACTCACGAGCACACCCCATATTTCTCACCTCCACATAGGTCTGTTTCATAGAAATACGTCCAATTATTGGACCATATTTAGCAGAAAGATCCCAAGCCATAATCGCTAAATTTAACTGGGCAATTTAATTTTTTAAGAGAACATAAGTGCGGGTTCTTTTGAAACATTTGAGAAGTTCACTTCGTACTATGTAGAAAATTCACTGTTTGCACAAAAACCGGCACAACCGTTTCCGTGCACAGAAATTAAATTGTATTAAATCTGGCAATAGCTGATGTGGCTTGGTTCCTCTAGTGCGGTCCAATTTGAAGCCATCAAAAATGTTCCACATCCTTTCAGTGTAATATGGGTACAAGAGCCTCTGATAGGAAGCCGTACCTCGATCATAATTGCATAATGCCTTGTCTTACGGTTGGCGGTAAGGCAACACAAAGAACTTCAAAATTGCACATTCGCATGCTGCAAATTTTGATAGTATATGTTTGATAGGATGCAAGATTTTTGGTGCTCCTTGCGAAGAATCCGATCCGAAATTCCTTTCAGCTCTGGTAGTAAACATAACTGACGTAATCTACGTCGGTCAAGTTCACGGCTCGTTTGACCACCTCACCAAAACAAACAACAGCGAAATAAGACGGTGTGAAAATCATTCAACGTGAAGAATGCTTGCGTGTTCTCAAATGTAGGTAATTGCCAGCTGAGAAGATAATGAGTCACTTTCGCGGGCGCTGTGAACTTGGAGTGTACATCCTAGAGAAATATGACACGGATGCTCCAAGAAAAAGCATTATTTAATCTTTTTGGAGGATCTGCAATTTGATTGCGGTCGATCCGTAATTCCTGAATCCTCGGCTAGTTTAAGGTTACAGCAATCATCTCCCAGAGAAGGTCATGACTTATTTTTGTATTTCAATCTTTTATCTTTTTTTTTCAAAATGTAACTTCTGTCTTATCATGGGGCAAATATCGCCGATACTTTTGAGCTTTGATAAATGATTTTTGAGTAGCTAATTTCGAATTTGATGACAAATTACCAAGATCTTAACATTCTGGCCTATTAATGGTGTGCAAGTTTATGGCACGCTGCATCGCGAAGTGCTGCGAGCTCAAAACGCGCACTGACTCCTACAAACCTAAAGGGATACTTCAAGCATTGCGCTTAAAAAAATTCATAATTTCTGAGGCTGATACGAAAATCCAGAAAACCCTTACTTCAGAGGGGCAACGGATTGTCTTACTTATTTTCAGACAGCTGACATTTAAAGAATTAACATTTTGTTCACTAAAGGGAGACCAAATGCCTATGTGTCGTTGAAATGTTTACTGAATATTTGGAATGATTTTGTAATGTCTAAAACGACAATTGCCAGAGAGGTAACGTATTCACTTGTCTAAAAAAACTAATTAGAAGCGGATATTGTGAAGCAACGCAATTGAGAAAAGCTCTTACTGTGCCCACTGTTCAATTTACCTACCAAAGGATGGGACTGAAACTGTTTTCGTAGTGTTCAAAAATATTAAATTCTGGGGGCACACTAATGGCACGTTATAAAGACGGTTGGTCAAAAATAAGCTAATTTCCAAATTTGATTAAGAAGAAGAGAGCAATGCTGACAACGGATTTACAAGTTCTATGTAAAATCATGTGAAAATTTCATTCAGTTTCCATTAGTATATTTACACCAAAAGAAAATATTATCACGAAAATAAATTAAATCATTTACATGAAAAACACAATAAATTGGGCAAAATATTCACGTGCATGAATCTACCTAGTCATTATGGCAACATTTAGACGTCGCCATTAGGTATGCAGGGTCCATTAAAAAGTCAAGCTGCGAGGTACATTTTGGCTACGAAATCAACATATTGACTAAGTAGAGAGTTCATACTTGCAATAAATGAGAGAATAATAGATTAATATATTAAAAATATGGTCCCTTCCACAAATAATGCGGAGAGATATGGTAACTTGTTTGGCTGCCCCGAAGAAAATAGAAATCCTTCCTATTCAGTGCTTGATCATCGTGATCCGAGAAGCGCCTTTTCGATTCCATCCTTGAATTTGTTTTCTGGGTCGTACTTCTTAATGATTCTTGCGGAGTTGGCGGGGTACTTGTCCAAGTAGAATGTCATCACTCTTCGGGCAATCTTTTTCTGTTTCTCCGTGCATTTAGCACATGAGGTGTTCAATGCATCTGGTAACAAACCTGAAACGAGGGGTCACATAATTTCAGGTAAGTCTTCAAGTCATCCCCGGGGAGCAAGTGGTATTGCGATGATAGTAAGCTATTCAAGACGACATAATCACTTGAGCTGAAGCGGCAGAGACATAATTGAGTCGTTGGATGCAAAAAGGGCATTCTTTAGTTAAGGCGTTTCGGAATCCGCACTGCTAATTCACATTTTAGAGAGGCAACTATTGGGTGAATTTTCTGAAATTTTTCGGTTTCAGCAGTGTATAATCATAAGGAGAATTAATTAAAAGTTTCAACGAATTCTGAATATTTGCTTCAATTATAATGGATGAACCGATAGCGAAGATTTTGAGACGCCGCAAGCAAGAAATGCCCTTTTCACACCCAGCGCTTCAATTGAGCTGTGAAACTAATCAGATAAAATTTAGTGCTGGAAAAATCACCGATTAGAAGTCTCGATCGAAAGAACGCTTATGATAGAAAAAAGAGATGATATTTCCTTTTTGTCATAAACAGTGCTCGAGTACATGGACAAGTCAAAATCACAAAAATTGAGGATCGCAAACTTTTTAATATTTGAAATCCTGTGCGAGTGTTGAGTGCAACTTACTTTGTGATTCCCGGATCTCTGTACAATGTTCTTGATATTAGGTAGCCTAATCATCTAATTCACATAATAAGACCAGCCACTGGAAAAAAAAAAACACATTGGATCTAGAGTCCAGACTCTTGAAAACATTGACAAGAAAAAATACTCTTGATTCAATCAGATTTTTGCTTAAATCAAAAGGAAATCCGCTTAAATTAAGAGGCTTGGTTCTTGATTTAAGCCAAAATCCGATTGAATCAAGAGTATTTTTTCTTGTCGATGTTTTTAAGAGTCCGGACTCTAGATCCAATGTGTTTTATTTACCAGTGAGTATTGAGGATACCCGAAATGAAAATTGCACATTTAAGTTCACATACACCCTGATAGGATTTAATTGAACCGAAAAAACACTACAGAGCAAAGGTCTTTGGAAGTTATTGACAACTGCACACCCCGAGAAACGTTCTCTTAACTGCAATGATTATGAACGTAAGTATCACAACTTACTCTTGAGAGTCCGTCCCTCCAGGGTACAGGGTCCCTCGTCCATGAGGCAGTTGAAGTAGTTATCCAGGAGTTTTTCATTTTTCAGGATGCTCTCGATGTCGATGTTGTCGAATTGGGAGGTGTAAAATTCGGCCGGTGCCGACAATACCGCGACGAGGAGGCAGCAGACCAGAACAACCACGGAAAACAAATGCATGTTGGAACTCGGGGAAAGAACACTGGGCAGGGTACGCAGATTTGGAGGGTGATTGCAGAACTGATGTTTAGAATGATGGGCTGCCTGCTTTTAAACTGATTTGATGGTGTGCAAGAATTGTGCTAATTGCACCGCGTTCGGGGGAAAAAACGATCGACGATGGGAAAGATTTCTGGCAAACACGAAAAGGTCATCAGAAGTGATCGCGCCGTCTCATGACTAGTTGTAAAAATTGGACTCTGCTATGTAAGGAGTAATCATATCGTGTAAAGAGGATCTAAAAAATGCCATTAAGTCGATTTGTTCCGGCATGGAAAGGAATCAACTTCACCGATTTTGACCCTGACAGATTTATATTATTTATATTTGTTGGAATTTTTGGGAGATGGTACTAGATTCATTGCGGAGGCCGAAAAACTTCAGAAAATTTAATTTCATATATTTGCACTCGGGTCAGTCATGACTCATGTGCTCGCGTCCACGAATGGATTGCTGAGACGGTAAGCAAAAACATGACTATCATGACGGTCCAGAGCAGACCGCTCTTCCGCCTCTATGCATGGTATGAGAATTTGCATCCTGCACTCTCCTAAACTCTTAAGGTAATACTGCTCCACGACCTTACATTTCAAAGTCAATTGCTACTGCGGCCCCGGAAAAACAGGGCATGAAAATCTGCATCCTAAATTGTCAAGTCAGAAATTTCGGGAGGATTTCATGTTGCTGGATTCAAAAACAAAATTCAGATTAAATGACCAGAAATTGCCGTGAAATTTAGCCATTTAATTTTGTCGAAAATTTGGTGATTTAGTGTTGTGTCCAAAACAGTCAGAAATGCGCGACGGAGATGTCTGGGGCGCACAGTGGAATCAGCTGAAGGGAAAAGTCGGACAAAAATTAGGTTCGAAAGAGGGTAGTCAAGTGGTATGAATGATAATTCCAGGTTTGTGAAAAAAGGAAAAAACTTACAATTCATAATAAGATGTAAGTTTTTACTTATTTCATAAATTTTGCATTAATATTCATAACACTTGACTACCCTCACTGGAAAAACAAAACACACATTGGATCTAGAGTCCAGACTCTTAAAAACATCGACAAGAAAAAGTACTCTTGATTCAATCGGAATCTAGCTTAAATCAAGAACCAAGCCTCTTAATTTAAGCAAATTTCCTTTCGATTCAAGCAAAAATCCGATCGAATCAAGAGTATTTCTTCTTGTCAATGTTTTCAAGAGTCTGGACTCAAGATCCAATGGGTTTTTTTTCCAGTGCTCATGCAAGCCTGAATTTTCGTGCTACTATCATTGATACCAAGTTAAAAAGATTTCTGAGAGAAAATTTCACAAGAGAAGAATTTGAGTGATATATGAACTTCTAAGTTTGATGTTAGCAAGGATAGAAACTTTGAAAGTTTTCACATTGTGTCCAATCTCTTTCATTAACTGGCTCCACTGTGGGGCGGGCGGCCTCTGTAAGTGCTCCATGCGTTCGTGCACGTCTCGCGTCTCAATTTGACGACGGAAGATATCTGCACGCTCGCGTCGGGATACCTCTAATTCGGCGTTTACACGGGAGACGTTCGACTGATAGCTCCTGTTTACTCGTGTCGCAGCTAGTCAGTACGGGTCGGGCCTTTTGATTTCCCACAGGATACCCTTCTTTGCCCCTCTCCCCCCCTTCCCCCACGCCTCCCTGGGCTCAGAATGTTGCCGAATTTTAGAGGCGGGACTGTCTGTAGTGCGTCTAAAAGTGAGAATTGGCGAGTTACCACGGCAATTTGACAAACATCAAGAGCCATTCATGCGCCATTCGTAAAGACCTATTTAAAAGTTCACAATAAATCCGGAATATACGACGGAAACCGCGGATATACCGCAGAAATTCCGGAAAATACAACCGAAATGCCGGAAAAAGTACCTCAGACTTGGTAAAACCGAGCATTGAAGAGGTAATTTCGAGAAGTACTAAGGGGGATAAGGAAACTACAAATCAACAACCGAAAAATGTTGTAAAGTTAATAAATTGCTTTAACTCTTCGTTAAATACATATGTTACTTACTGAAGTGTTTGGATTTACTAATTTCCCATCTAAAATTGTTTTTGTTAAGAAACCGCGTGGTTTCAACGCACTAGAAAAAAAACACATCGGATCTAGAGTCCAGACGCTTGAAAACATTGAAAAGAAAAAAATAATCTTGATTCAATCAGATTTAAGCTTAAATCAAAAGGAAATCCGTTCAAATTGAGAGGCTGGGTTCTTGATTTAAGGTTAAACCCGATGGAATCAAGAGTATTTTTTCTTGTCGATGTTTTTAAGAGTCGGGACTCTAGATCCAATGTGTTTCTTTTTCCAGTGCCAACCTTGGGCTCCTATTTTTTACGTTAAAGTTGTAGTTGGAGAGCTCAAGTGATTGCCTTTTGCATACGACTTCCACTTTGCATTGAGAGCATATGTGACATTGCTGTGATGATAACTTGCATGAACTGGGGAATGAATTCAGACTATGATTCTGAACTAGATAAGGAAAATGTGGTTCTATCGTGAGCTTTAATCGTATTTATTCATTCTTGATTCTTGAAAAAAGGAGGGCTTACAGTTCACTGAAGTTTTTCCCGATTTAATAAACATTGCTAACCCAAGGAAAAAAGATCAAAGTTGGGTATATTGATCCCTCACCTAGGATCCCTGGTAAAAATTGGCGATGGGAGCTGTGTTTCAAAATACCATAGGAGTTCTTATAGCCGACTAAAGATGGCTATTGAAAATCATATAGCTGACTGTAGAAAGCGGAGCAAACCATATAGCCGGACTATACGAAGCTATAAAAAAGTATACAGTCGGGCTATAGTTCCTATCGCCGGGCTTTACACTTTATCGCTATTGGCTATAAGAAATTGTGTAGAAATTCGTGTACTTTGGAAATCATTGAGTTTGATACGGAACTACCTTAATATTTACAAAACACACACTATATTTACCTTTAAAACATATTTTTTTTCATCAATTAAAATGAGAATGGTCCATAAAGGGTGAGCAAACATTTCAAAATCATGAGTTGAAAAACGCTAACTTCGCGAGATTAAATATTAGAGCCTAACACAAAGCGGAGCGGCGACGCACTGGCGCCTACAAACCTAACAAGGATACTTCACAGATTGCGCAATGCGTGAAGTATCCCTGTTAGGTTTGTAGGCGCCAATGCGCTCTCTGCCCGCTCGCCTCGCCACGGCGTGCCACGGCGTCTGAAGCAACTATTTCACACCAGAGGTATTGCATAGTATCATAAGAAATTGAAGGCGCTCCAACATATTAAGAATGACAGGCATCCTTCAAAAGTACGGAGCTTTCCTCGCAAAATATATCAAGATATTACGGCACAAAAAGAGAGCGGTAGTCCAAAAACTAACTTGGTCCCAGTATCCGTATTTAGTAACGTTTAGCATAAACTTTATCGTCTGGCTGTTGCTCAATCGCCATCGGCTATAAAAGGCTATAAGAAATTGTACAGCCGGCTACAGAAGCTATTGGAAATCTTACAGCCGGCTTTAGGTCTATGGTATTTTGGAACACACATTCAACTGCCAATTTTTACCAGGGATAGGATTGAGCAAGCTTTGAAAATCTTCCTTGCTGCCGTGCAAATGACAGATAAACATCGACTAAGAGATAATCTCCCGAATCGGCAGCCCATAAGCGCAAATCGTCCCGTTTGCGCTTAGTTCCCTATGACCGTTACTTTCAAGAACCTCCTTGCCAACGGAGGAACTTACTTCTCCATTCGGGGGTCTCCTTTTCTTTACCCACAATGTGCGAAGAATTTCGTGCGGAAATGCATCCATCCTCTGTGAGCAATCTACCCACGAAGGTGACAAATTGGAGAGCACGTTTGACCTTGAGTCGGGTTGTCATGAAGAAAACATGACAGTCCTCCTCCTACGTGCCGGTACTCCTGAAAATCCCCAAAATTGGGAGGCGAGTGGCGCATGCCGGCAGGTGTCGGGAGACGGGGAGCCGAGGAAATTAGAAAATAAAAAGGGGAGTTGTTAAAACCCCGTTGAGCATAAAAACCCCATTCAACAGAGGAAAATTGGAAACGGGCGGGATGCGAAAACCGAATTACTCGCATCGGGACCCTGATCACGAACTACTCGTCCGTTCGCATCACCTTCACGGAGCGTTCCCGCTCCGCCGGTGCTCCCCCACCCCCACCTCAACCCTCGTCCATCAAGAAAGCGGACTTCCGTGCAACAGTATCCTCCGCCGTCGCACAGTCCGGAATCCTATGGACAAAAATCTAAAATTGACTTTCAAATACTCCAAATATTGTTATGATATTAGTGACCAGGGCAATTTTTCTGAGAGAAGGGTAAACTTTTTTTTTTTTTTTAATTTCCTCCAAAAATCCGTTTGAATATGGGTTTGAAGTGCAAGTTAATTCGATCGAAAAGGACCTGTACCATAAGAAATACAAAGTATTTTAGTTGTCAACTTTAAAGAACATCTTCTTGAGAATAGAGATATTCCTCTGGGTGGTTAACATTTTCTCATTCTTTGGACACTCAACACTGAAAAAAAAGGAATCTTAAATTTGCCACCAGGAAGTATTTTTTCTTAAATCAAGAATTTTGCTGTTTGATAGGAACTACTTTTGCGCTTAACTCAAGCATTATTGTGCTTGCATCAAGAAAAATTCAGCTTAAATCAAGATAAAACAAATTCTGGGCGGTAAATTTAAGAATTATCATGCTTGAGCCAAGCACCTTTTTTTCAGTGAACTTTTGCGACTATATTTGCATTTAAAAATTGGTTAAAATCAGGTTAAACTCGGCATTTTAAGTCGAAATACTGAGTGTCAACTTCTAAAGTTAACTTTTAAAAACGTGCACTTAGGTACCTCATAGCCACTTTTGACCTATTGCGCCATCACTCGGATGCTAGGAGAATCAAAATTCGTTATAAAAAGGTCCACTTGGGCTAAATTGAATATCTCAAGCCTTTTCTGGTTCCGCACGTCGATTTTTACGGGGCCTTAGATTTTTATCCGCACCGCCTCTAGAAGATGCGCACTGTGCGTCGCCCATCATGCGGCTCTGCCGGTTCGCCTCGAGCGCCGAGATCTTATCGGATCCAGGTGAGCCGCGCTTGGCGCTTCCTTCTTCTGACGGACAATCATTGATTCAGTTTGGTTACAGGTTGTCCGAGCCGGAGTTCCCGCCAATTTTCGGCCCTTCGATACGTTTCAAGTATTTATGTGGCGCACAATTGGACCGCGTTAAAGAGAAAGGAACCAAGCCACATCAGCTATTGCCAAATTTAATTGGGCAATTTAATTTTTTACATGAAAACGGTTGTGCGGATTTTCGTGCAGATTTCAGTGAAACTTCTCCGTGGTGCGAAACAAATTCCTCAAAATGTTCAAAGGAATCCGAACAACCGTTCTCTCGTAAAAAATATAATTGCCCAGTTAAACTTGGCAATCGCTGATGTGGCTTGGTTCCTTTCTGTTAAACTCGGTCCAATTAAGGACTCAAGAAGAAAGGATCGAGAATTGTGAGGGATGCGCAGGCGATCCTTGCGGCTTCCTCTAAATCGGCTGACCACTTCACCATTTTCGGCTTTAGAAGTGGGCCGCGTTGGGCAGAAGGGAACCAAGCCACGTCAGCTATCACCAAATTTAATCGGGCAATTTAATTTTTGACATGAAAATGGTTGTGCGGATTTTCGTGCAGATTTCAGAGAATTTTCTGCACAGTGCGAAGCAAATTCCTCAACATTTTCAAAGGGATCCGCACAAACTTTCTCTTGAAAAAAATTAAATTGCCCGGTCAAATTTGGCAATAGCTGATTTGGCTTGGGATATTTCTGCTAAACGCGGTCCAATTATCAGCGCTACTGGAGTGTTCTCTACCACTTTGAACGTGGTTGAATCATAAATATCAGTATATTCCCGACCTGCCGAAAGGTCAAATGGACGTATTTCTGCTAAACAGAACTATACACCATTAGGGAGAAGAAAGGAGAGGGGGGTTTGATTGGCGGGTGCGGGTGACTGACGAGCTCCGCCCGTCTTATGTTCACGATACTTTTCCATGGCGCTTAGGTTCGTTTGACAAAACGCACTATTCGAGATTCTAAAATCCTTAAAAGGAACTGAAATTGTGCTCAGTTCCGTTAAGCAGGAGATTGTAAAATTCTCCAAAGGAACTGTAATAGCGCTCAGTTTCGTTAAGCAGGAGATTCTAAAATCCTCAATAGGAGCTGAAATTGCGCTTAGTTCCGTTCAGCAGATATAGGTTCAAATGAAATCAGCAATACGCTAGAACAACTTCGAAATCGTGTCAGGTATTTGTGTGGCACACATATACTAAAAGGATAAAAGAATTCAAGAGAGATGTCTGCAGCCTCTTCCTAGCAACATCAAATGCCAATGAATTCAAATAAGTGAGACATGGCATACATTCCAAATAAGTAACTTCTACGATTAAATACTTTAGCACTTGGTAATTCTCATGACACAGCCAGGAGAGACTCATCCATAGCTACTTCTAAATGACCGTTTCAATAAGGGTCGAATGCCATATTAGAGTTTCCATATTTCATTCAATTTCCCATTCGTTGATTTTCCCCCAACTATTTTTTGCTTTTCTCTGATACACCTCCGATTTTGTCCATATAGCGGAATTTTCCTCTCTGTCCTTACTTGCTGGTTCAACAGAGGTGAAAACGGTTTGGATATGATGTATGAATTTATTAAAGAGAAAAGTGGTGGTTTAGTCTTTTCAGTCAACTGATTCCGAAATTTGATCAATTAACGGAGGAACATTCACGTTTCACTTACGACATTAACTCTTGTAGGAATTTCCTTGTGAATAAAGTGAGCTTTCGATGCCGCGGCTGCGGCCAGGTCGCGTTACATCCAGGTATTATCGTTTTCAGCGTCGTAATTAGTCATTGCTTTTCCGCCTCCAAAACGATACCGTTAGTTTGGGCACCTCACCGTCTTCCTTTAGGATTCTCGACCCCCTTGGGAAGTCCCACTTACACTTGTTTATGGATTTTCGCGCTCGGTAATTTCTGCACTCGAACTTTTCGCAACTTGGACGATCAACCAGGCTTCATAACATATGATACCGGCGAAAAAACGCCACTGTTCATTTTTTATGTGTCCCAGGCAGTAATGCTATACCTATCTCCGTATCGAAGCACATTACTGAAAATATTGAGCTACAAGTCACTTTGAGATAAAATATATTTGTAGGATTTTTCCCTGTATAAAAATCAATGTTGAACAAATTATCAGTATTCAAATTCAAAAGAAAGAATGCCATAAACATATTGTGGTTCTTGCTGCTTCAAGCTGTCTCAATTATTCGAGTGATATAAATATTCTAACTCTGCGGATGTGCGTGAAGTATCTCGACTTCTGCAGGCATTTTATGTTTTCATGGTTCGCGATCGAAAAGCCACTTTTAGCTCCTGTTTATGTATCTTATCTGTAACCGGTTACTTAGTCATACAATTTTACATGTATTTTACATGCCCTGGTACTTCCCCGAGATCAGCGCGATGTTTCATCTTTAATCTTATGAGTGAAATTCTCCGAGCCGTATGGGCAAAACATGTATTTTTGCTCCCTTTAGAAACATTATCCAATCTAGGAAACACGCTGTACAACATCAATAGAAATAGTAACATTCCCTCTGATAAGTACAATCAATCAGGCGTCTATCGCATTAAATGTAGCGATTGTGACTCAATATATATTGGAAAAACAGAGCGAAACTTCAGACAACGTTAACTCAGAAGTCTCAAGTCAAAGTCTCCACTGCGCCTCAAACGACCTAAGTTCGCCTAGACAGACCCCTGCCCCAGAGGAGAGGGCCACCCGCCCTGCTGTCTCTTCTGCCAGCAGGACCTGATCTACCTCGCTCCTACGCCCGACCGACCAGTCATGGATCAGGCCCATCCCGAGCCCGTCGCTGTCCATCCAGAGCACGTCGCTGTCCATCCCGAGCACGTCGCTGTCCATCCCGAGCACGTCGCTGTCCATCCCGAGCGAGTGTCCGTTGGACTGCCGTGGAGAGCAGACGTGCGTTACTTGTGCTCGGCGGTGCGCCATCTGGTGGTGATCCTCGGAAGCTCGTTTTGGCGTTGCCTAGTGGATTGGTAAAGTTTGGTTTTTCTTTTGTTTTTCTTTTGTCTCCCTAGGGTTACGAAAAGGCGTTTTAATAAGGGCAACTGCGCCTAGTTGCCATATTTTTGCGGGTTTGCCAAGAATTTTTTAAAAATTTTTGTTTATTTTTGTGAAGTGGAAAATTTTAGTTTGGGAGCTTAGCCCTTGAGGCAGAAAGGTTAAGGAGGGCCTAAGCTCCCGTTTTGGGATAGCGGGACCCTCCCCCCCCCCAAAATTTGGGTGTTATGTAATTTTGGGTTGTCCAAAAAATTTTGAGTTTAGACCCTTGTGCGGAACCGGCCGCTCCGCACACGGGTAAGGTTTGGGGCATTAAGTGGACACAGTAGGGGAAGGCGGTAAATTTAAAAGGGAGGCGGTATATTCAAACTAGGGCAATAGTGGGAGATTCAAATTAAAGGTTAAAATAGTAAATTCTGGCGAAAAACTAAAAATTGCAGGGAAAAGGGGTAAGGCTCAAATTAAGTATAAATTGTCATAAGGAAGCTGGATAATAATGGATAGAGACCCGAGAGGGGAAAATAAGGAGGACACGAGCGGAGTGGAAAAATCGGAAAATACGGGAATAAAGGAAATTGCGGAGAAATCGGGAAATAGTGAGAACATGGATAAAACGGATAAAACGGAGAATGCGGAGAACGAGGAAAGGACGGAAAAGGTGGAGAGCAGCAAGAAAGTAAAAGCAAAAATGCCAGAAGTCACGAGTCAGCAAATAACCAAATTTTTGAAGGCATACAAGGAAAAGCAGGACAAAGAGAAGGTCCCCACTGGCGGGAAAGATGGGAATACTGAGGATAAGATAACGGACCCCAAGGCGTCTAAAGGAGAAGGAAATGAAGGGAATGAAGGTAAAGAATCAAAGGAAATGGAGAAAATGGATGTTAATGAGCTGGAGGATAATCTGATACAAGGTAGAGAAGACATGTTAACTGGAGCACCGGTTATCTCCTTCCCATCCCCACAAGGATGGAAAAGGGATAGGTCGCACTCGTTAAGCACCGATTCGAGTGGGAGGTCGACTCCGATAAAAGAGAGAAGGGCGGTGAAAAGGTTTGCAGTCGATCAGGATGATCTGCCTGTGGGGTTTGATGAGGCAATGGAGGCAAAAAGAATGGTGGAGGAAGAGCTCCTAGTTTATGTGAAAGCTCAGAAAACAAAAAGTTGTATACACCATAGGATAAAGGAGGATATAGCCAAGTTGAGACTGCAGGATGACAGGTTGAGATGTATGACAGCCGATACTGTGGTTGCAGAGAGAGGGCTGGCTATGAGAAATAGGTTAGAGGATACGGATCTACTGGCGGAAAAAATAGCGAGAAGGCTTGAACAGACGGTCCTTGAAGGGGTAGGGGTTACGATGGTGAAAACCATGAAAGAGTCATTCGAGGTAGCTAATGAAGCAGGGACGAATGTGGAAAACGAGGTAATGAACCAGTTAGAAGTATGGAAGAGACAAATTGAGAGGACCGTGGAGGAGAATACTGAGCATCAGAGAATGCACTACGCGGAACTAACGGAGAGACTGGCTAAGATGGGAAATAAAATCACACAGGTGGTGGCCTGTGAAGAAGCGAGGGAGAAGAATAGGGTTACAGAAGTTAAGGAAATAGAGAAGCTGAAGGAAGCGATAGTAAAAAAAGAAGGAATAATAAAAGATATGGCCACCAAGGCAGAAAGCAGCGAAAAACAGAGGAAGCAGGCGGTGAAGGATATCGAAAAGCAAATGGAAAAAATGGAAAAAATGCAGAGGGAGACAAGAGAGGAATTGGGGAAACTAATGGAGAAGGTAGAGGGGATAAAATGGACGGCCCCCGAGGGTAGTGTAGATACATTAGTAGAAAAGTTGCAAGGGATTAAAGATGTAGTGGATATTATGAGAAATACAAATCTTGTTGTTGTTGTTGTTGTTGTCCATCCCGAGCCCGCCGCTGTCCATCCCGAGCACGTCGCTGCCCATCCCGAGCACGTCGCTGTCCATCCCGAGCACGTCGCTGCCCATCCCGAGCCCGCCGCTGTCCATCCCGAGCACGTCGCTGTCCATCCCGAGCACGTCGCTGTCCAGCCCGAACCCATCGCAGAGCCAGACCCCTCGACAAACAGCACCATCACCTCCGGATGGCTGTCCAGAAAGGCAGCAAAGGCTCAAAAAAGGTCACTCAAGCGTGCCATCGACCATCATCTCAAGCACCAGATTTGATATGCTCTTTCTCTGTCTTTAATCAGGGTCAGTAATTACACTACTGATAGCGGACAAGGAGAGTTCGATTAAGGTGAATGCATACGACGATGCAGCAGAAGATGTGGCAAAAAATGCCAAGAAAATGTCATGTTATAGATTTAAGAACATAAAGGTGAATGAGGCCAATATCGGATGGAAAATTTGCCCGCATGCATATGAGTTAGTATTAGATGACTTTAATCAAATGGAAAACGTGGAGAGAGAAGACTTGGCTGATGTGACAGAGGAATTCAATTTTTCAGGATTCTCTAATATCACAAAAATGGCAGACAACAAACAGGTGTATTTAATTGGAACAATTTCTCATGTATACGAAAAGAAGACATGGGGAACAGGTAAAAAAGAGATGTCGACACAAAATTACATAGCCCCTTCCATTCTAAAGATACTACAAACGAACTGTACCGTAACATTTTCATATCCCAGAAGCAGAAGTTCCCGTGACGAATATTGCTATCGCTAGCGATTGCAAAAACCAACTTGTTTACCTATTGATCTCTATTTTTTGCAAAAATCAAGATTCTAACGTCTACTACCATTTTTTTACCCTAATTTTCTAGGTATTTAAAATTAAATCGCAAACAAAATTATCCGACAATTTTGAAGAAAAACATTCACGTTCATCCACTAGTTTCGGCCCTTATTGAAGGAAATTTGACAGCGTCTGAAAGCTCTTGTGAGGTTCTTCTCTGGCACGGCAGAACTGGAAGTCGACGCGTCGCCTAATACGATTCCGCACCGACAAAAAGCGTCGAGCAAAAGTGGAGGAACCGAAGCCGAGCCGCGGTCCTGGTGGAGCGCTGCTGGGTGGGTAAGCCTTCGCCCGAGAAGTGGAGGTGGGAACAATGCGCAATATGATAATAACGCGAATAACCGATGAATGGGAAAGTCGATCGGGGAACAATTGCGAAATTTGCATCCCTGATGAAAGCTCCGCGCCGCCGAACCGGGCCCGGCTCTGGCAACAGTTGCCCTAGTCTTTGTTCCATCGCGAGGCTTTGCGCTCCGCCCGCTTAAAGTTCGGCCCGATCCCACCTGTAATGTGAGCTTCTTCAGACGGGCGGACGCGAGGTTCTGTCCAAATTCTTCAGAATGGGCCACTAAACTTTGTATCATTTATTGAATAGTCTGAAAGAACCACACTGATAGAAATGGACTGCATTTTGCAATTCGGAGTTATAAATTCTGGCTCTTTTGGAAAAACACTTATGTGCATAGGGAAACGAATGGCACGTACGTTGTTTTTAAACAGGGCTAGAATATATGATTCCAAATTGCAAAATGCAGTCCAAATATTTGTGTTCTTATGTTACTTTTCGTTGTTGTAGAAAGTGAAACACCAACTAACAAAAATTTTGTGATGATTTTGATAAGGTTTGCGGAAAATTTAGCGCAGATAACAGTGGAGAGGCTGGGAAAATGCATACCTTAATTGAGACGTTGGTACTTACAACTCATTTTAGTCATCGAGATAACTACTTGACGTTTTCTCTTAAAATTGTCAACCGGAGGTTAGGCTTTCGTGTTTTACTTCTCGTATTAACTAAACTATTGTGTTAAAATTTCTCTCTGTGCATGTGAGTAGATCACGTGGTGATTTAGGGCGTTTTTCTACAGCCAAAATCCCGGGCAAGTCCGCATTTAAAAAAATCCACAGCCTCGAGGGAATTTCAAACGCACCGGAATGGCGGGAAAATTATTGCAATTATGCGAAATTATAGAAAAACAATTATCGTCCTCCGTGCTGTGCAGAAGCATTGAGTAAAGGTATTACAGATTAATATATTTTAAACATTTTAGGCCCCTCTTCACCAACTCGTTGTTCAGCTGATGCCCCATTTGAACGCGTTGCCACTAATAAAATAGAATTCAAGAGGCACACACCACATTGGATCTAGAGTCCAGACTCTTTAAAACATTTACAAGAAAAAATACTCTTGATTCGATCAGATTTAAGCTTAAATCAAAAGGAATACGCTCAAATTAAGATGCTTGGTTCTTGATTTGAGCAAAAATCCGATTGAATCAAGAGTATTTTTTCTTGTCGATGTTTTTACGAGGCTGGACTCGAGATCCAATGTGTTTTTTCCCAGTGCAGGTTGAAATAAAAAAGCGCTCATTATCGGCTGAGCGCTTAAAAGTGAGATGAACTGGAATGACTGGATGAACAGATGAATGGATAAACTGTTTTTTCCATCGATTTTCACAGATATTTGTAAGCTCCACCGTCATTGTTGACCTAAAAGCGGCGATCGACGATCGACGTGACGGAAAACTGACACAGGTGTCTCCAATGGCCGTCTCCTTTTTTGCATGGAGCAATTGACATGTCCCCAGTTTATTCCCACATCTCAACCCTCCTCTCCGCCCCGCCCCGCCCGGACCGCGTTCCCATGCCACCCTTGGGTGCCGTTCCCAGTCAAATATTCATCCGACCGGGCTCGCATGCCTATAACCGAGTCCACCTGGATCTCATGGGCCTCCGTTTTTTTCCGTGCACACCCCTCGCCCCCGCCAAAGTGCAGTCGTAAGCAATATGTATGTAAAATTCAGCCATTTCCGAAGTGAGCTCATGCCATCGCGGGCCGAGGCGACGCGACACCCCGCTTCGGATGCACTCGAATGCCGTATCCCGCACATAAATTCACGTGTGAGGATAATTTCAACCGGTTGTACACACGAGATGATCTTATATTGGAATTGGGGCCACCTATACAATTCGAGTCCACATGTGTTGTATGATGATATAGAACGAAAAAGTCGTGCTAAAAAGATGGCGTTTCGCGGTATTTACTCAAGGTTTCATCATTGGAATCTATTGACCGACATTCACTCGTCCCCAACGCACGTGACACAGCCCATGCGTAGCGGGTGGAAATCTTCAGAAGAAAAACAAGTTTAGTTGATTTAAGAAAAAAGAGGATTTTCGTGTTTTATCGTTTGACGTGCGTAATTATCGCGCGATTTACACCTGATGATGAATTATCAAACACTCGAAATGGTCATCGCGTAATCACAGGATAAATATCAATAAAGGATCGGACCAAAACAAAAAATTTAGTCTACAAATGCCGCAATCACGCGCTAAATGTGGGAGCTGAATATGGAAATCAACGATTCTCAGCGACCATCGACTAATGATAATGGCGGATTGGCGGTCAAAACTCAAAACATCATTAATTTCGTTCACGTGGTGTTCTGTGTTAGTAATGTGATGTACTTTTGAAGTTCTTGTTCAAAATTAATAATTATTCTGGAGAAGATCATCATCACTAACGGCCAAGCCGTGAGGGTAATGTTCCCATCAAATTTCGTTCACGTGGTGTTCTGTTATTAATGTGATGTACTTTTGAAGTTTTTGTTCAAAATTAATAATTAATAAGGAGAAGATCATCATCATTAACGGCCAAGCCGTGAGGGTAATGTTCCCATCAGGTAAACCCATTAATTCACTTAACTTAGCGTATATACTCTGTCTTACCATCCAAATATCCTTTCTGGGGATCTGGGGTAATGGATTTTTTCTGTATTAAATGCAATGAACTGCAGGCCCATTATTGAAATTGACCGTTTCAGTGTACGAGACAAGATTCAAGTGGAATAACAATAAGTGATGGGTCTTGTTTGCCGTTCATGCCTGTGTCATGTGGAATTACCAACAAACTACTTAATGGCAACTCACATGGCTCATTTCACGCTCGTCTCGTCTTGTCGACTGATAAAATTAAAATAATCCGCCTGCTGCCCTGCCGAAAGACGTTTTATTTTGACTGCTCTTGGGCATCAAAGTGGGTGTAACATCAGCATTCACCATTGACTCTCAGTCTTGTTGACTCTCATAACAGGGTTCAAGTCATAATGCACATAGTTCCGTTCGGCAGAAATACGGCAAATTGTACATATAACAGGGGACAATTGACGGATTTGCTGAGATACAGGACGCCAAATCGGAGGCACATCGATTTCCGCAAACAAACTTATTTGCTTCGCAGTCCTGACAATTTCGTGTATAGAATCAATAAAAGTTAGCTGGGTCGAAACCATCCACTCCTTTTTTTAAGTCATATAGGTGTTTTCGTTCATGAGAAGTTATTCATTAAGGTGCAATTCCTAGGAGAGAGAGGGGGAGAAAGAATATGGAGAGAGAAAGAGGAGGAAGAGGAAGAAGGGGGAAGAGAAAGAAGGGGGAAGAGGAATTGCGGAGTGAGGACAGAAGGAAAGCACGACTCAAGCGAGGAAAGACAAAACGCCTTCAATTGAGAATGATACTGCGCATCACACGGAAGCTTGAATAGTTGTATCATTGGATTATAAACGAGATTCCGATGGTAAATTCAGAATCCGTTGATTAAGAGGGAGGCAGGAGTGTAGGGAGAAACGGGGAGGGGCAGAAGAAGTCGGAGAAAATGTTTTTCTAAATTCTGAGTTTGCAATCGGGAACAAATTCCGCTCAACAAGAAAAGGGAGGGTAAGAATTGTGAAAAAAAAAAGTTACTTAATTTGAAGTGGCGCTCATGCCGGATGTATGTTCATCCCTGCGAACATGGGTGCGTCGCGTAGCGTAAACACTTAGAAAAACCCTGGATGCACTTACGAGATGCTCTGCCGCCCCGACGAAAGGAACCCCCGGGGACAAACTCGCGATAAGCGGTGCGTGAGGACGCATCCGAAATAAATTCACGTTCGATGAGAGTGCGTTACACCCGCGTCCCTCGTCGGACCGTCTTATTTTATTTACATCGGCCGTTCGCAACCTCTCCCGGAGGGTGCGAATGTTCCGTTGGAAGCGATTTGCATTTGGATCGGTAGGAGCCCGGTTGAAACGAACAAGTCTGCTTGCGACGTACTTCTTCTTTACGAATGGATGGAGGGAATTCTCGAACTTATCTTCCTTGGACTGTCGGGAAGGAGTGTTGTGTGTTCTGTTCTCCCCTTCGAGATGGCTGGCTGGCAGGAATTTCTGAGCACTTGTTAAACCCCCAGACGAAAACCCGCACAGTCCTGACTAGTTTGGGTCCGTTTATGAATTACGTAACGCTAAAAAAGGTGTTTTTACTCCTGTTCCTTGGCCTTGTAACGCACCAACTGGCGCTGACTAGCAGTGATTTCTTAGCATCCAAAAAAAATCCTCACACAAAAATTTTCATCACTCGAGGTATTTTTGGCCCGTTCTCAAAATACGTGACGCTAAAAATCGGGGTTCGTTTACTAAACCCCTCATCTCCTGCACTGAAAAAAGCTATGGCTTATAATACCAATGGACCACTAGACAAGGTACGAATTTAAGCAATCTGATACATGTTTCTTAAGCAAAATTTCACGTAGAAAACGATTTACACAACGAAAATTACGGAAACCAACTCCTAACGAAGATATTAACGTTTTTATTTCACATTGGTTACGAGGAATTTGAACTGCCCGCTCACAAGAAACTTAAAACTCTACGTGAGTCAAATCGCCCACTACAACGGTTTNATATACTTCAGTAATGGTATATGTATGGTGTGATATACCTCAGTATGGTTCACAGACCGAGAATCATTAGTTTATTTACAACGATTAGAGGTGTTCTATATGAACCACTATTTGGTTTGTAAAGCCATACATTTTTCTCCGTGTTTAACACAAATCTAAAAAAACTTGCATGATGCTCCGTTCGACCCTCCTCCCACCAATTTGAGATTCACGATGAATTTTGGATGACCAATTGCCATCCAGCGTGGATTCATATAGAGCTGGATACAAAATAAAAATGAAAAGAACGGAACCTGGAATGATTAGAAAAGGACATATGAGCATTTATGTCTCCTGATTTAATTACTAACCTTATTTTATTTCATTCCTGATTTTATTTTTTTACTTGTTCGAACTGCGCTCATGCGGACAAGGCACAACGGACGAAATAAAAAATAGCGAATCAAAGAATTGCATTTTAAGGTACAAACTTGGGAAATCATCAATCTACTTGGATTTATAATAAAATCTATTCGTGTTTCACCGATTAATATGCTCCTAGCCATTCCTGGCGACAGGAAAAGTGGGCGAACGAGGTGGCGTGAAGCTGAGAGGGAAGTGGAAAGCCACTTCCGCCCCTTCTTCTCTCGCGACTTTTTAAGTTTCGCATTTTTTGTCTCTTGATCCGCTTCACGTGGCGGCGCCCTCAGCCTTGCGGGTGCTTCGCGCCAGAAGGGAAAGGGTAAGGATGCTGCGTACCCCGCTACAGATTGTGCTGCGGTGTGTCCCCCAGCTTTTGACCTCCTTCTGTCGAGCCCGAGTGAAGGGTCGAAGGCGAGTCACTAAACGCTGTCATCCGTCCTTGTTGCTATATTTCACTCATGTTAAATTTTAAACAAGGTGAATTGGACCGCGTTCAGCAGAAAGGAACCGAGCCACATCAGATATTTCCAAATTTAATAGGGTAATTTCATATTTTACATAAAAACGGTTGTGCGGATTTGGGTGCAAATTTCTGAGAATTTTCTACATAGCACGAAGCAAATTCCTTAAAATTGTCGAAGGAATCCGCACAAACGTTCTCTTGTAGAATATTAAATTTTCCAATTGAATTTGCTAATGGCTGATGTTGCTTGGTTCCTTTCTGCCTAACGCGGTCCAATTGTGGAGTGTTCTGAGTGGTGACTCCGCGAATAAAACAAAATAACCAATTCGAACTTGGTATGACAGAGAGGCTGCCTCTGTTAGTCATTAGTAACAACGAAGGCAGAAATGGGACGGAGGGCTGAAACAGCAAATTTTTTTAGATAAAAATATGTCTCAATCCTTCACCCCTTTTCAACTTGAGAGCTAAAATTAGAACACGACGCTGCTTCCAATCCGTCGAAGGACTTTTCCCACCAGGCTACGGTATTTGCCTATAAAATCTTATCACAAAAGTTGATTAAGTGGATGAAGTGTTATTTCTTTCAGTTCAAGACAAAACTTTAAACAGACAGAACTATTAGAAGGTAGCGATTAGATGATCATAGCATTGTGACACCATTCACTACATACGCAGTGCTTTCTCACAATTATTGAGGGGAAAGCACTCGTAAGAGCACAATTATATCTCTTGGAGTTATGCTATTTGGCGCAATACATGAGTTACGTCTAATTAGAAAACAACTGCAGACGCGTTTTAGCTCTAATTGGAGTCATCACTAGTACAGCGCAGCTTTCTGACATAGTCTTACCTCATGCTTGTGCGCTAGTGACTCTAGCCGCACTCGTTCTTCGTACATCTTATTAGGTTTCCAAGGCGATGATTTTGGAGACGGCTAGGTAAATGACCATTATTGCTCGAACCTAAAGGCCGCAACATTAATTCTCGCTCAACAGAATCTTTATCAGATACTAGGCTTGAATCAAAATCAAAAATTGCGAACGCTCTTTTCTCTTATTCTGTGAATTTTACATTTTTTCTTTTGAAAAAAATTCACCGAGCTTAATCAGAGCCTGCAACGGTGGCGCATCGTCTGACAACCGAGGCTCTCCGTGCCCCTCTCAGTTCCGCCCTCCTGAAGGAAAGTTTGCGAGCCACCCTGACAAAAGTCCCTTTAATCCACTAGAGGGCCTCAAGTGTGATGTCTTGTCGAGTGGAGATCCTTTGCCCGCGCAGAGATGCCCGAGTGCGTCGGGGTCCGTGCAGCACCCCCCCCCCCCCCCCCCCCCCGNACGCCTGGAACGGAGCTATGAGACCTTTCTTTTCAAAGCTATCCTCGAGCCCTGACCATGAAAGGCAGTCCCCGCATACTGGCTCCGTTCCAGACGGTCGCATCCCTTTCGAAAGCAACTCAAAATTCATGACCCTCGCCTGTCTCCTACGCACATAACGTTGCTCCTTTGACTAGAGGGCATATCTCTTTTTCCACATGGGTCCCGCAAAGCGTCTAGTTTTACGGAATCCAAGGCTCACGAGGATGTGTAGTTACGCCCTTATGTTTGAGGCGCGACGATAAGTGACGTGGACTAGGGGGGCTCCGGAAGGAGGAAAGGGTGAAAATAAAAGAATAAAATTAGACTCTAGGCAGTTGGTGCGCGATAGTAACACTGGAAAAAAAAGTCGCTTGGATCTGGAGTCCAGAGTTTTAATAACATCGACGAGAAAAAATACTCTTGGTTCAATCGGATTTTTCCTTGAACTGAAAAGCCGAGCTTCTTGATTTAAGCGGAATTTCTTTTGATTCAAGCAAAAATCCGATTAAGTCAAGAGTATTTTTTCTTGGAAATGTTTATAGGCGTCTGGACTCTTGATCCGAGCGACTTTTTTTCCACTGAACTCGAGCCAATACGAAGGAGAAGGGCTCAAAAGAAGAAGGGTCTCTATGATAAGCTCTGCGATGAATGAGGGGAATATACGAGGTTAAAACGTAAGCTACTTTAAACCTGTAAAGTAAACACAACACTTGCTTTAAAATTTTCAAAACTAATTTTTTACTTGCTTGGGTGGAACTTCCCAAGTACGTCATTCGGAATGGATGCCACATAAAACTTGAGGAGAGGAACATCCAGCGTAAGAAATAGAGCGGCTCTCTTCCCAAAGTATTTCCGCGATCAAACAATTTGTCGCGATATTGGAAGAATCACGCGAAGACTTGAATACTTCCGATTCTCCATCGACGCACGAGGAGAGCTTGGCCTCCACACTCCGTAATGAGGTCATTTATCCATCGCGCCGTAGTCAGAGTGTTACACAGCCTCTGCTTCCTGAATCCCTGGCAATTTCTCATCAAGTGACAAGTTGCCCTGGCTAGTTGTATTGTTGACGAGTGCACTGTTGACTGAATTCCCCAAAAAATTACGGAAAGATCGATGAACCACTACATCAGGCACGAATTTAAGCATTCCGATAGATGCTTTAAATCAGAATGTCACGTAAAACACGATTCTTGCACCAAAAATTACTGACATTAACTCCTAACTAAGATATCAACGTTTTAATTTTACATGGGAAATTGGAGTTGCACGGTCACAAGAAACACAATACTCTACGTGAACCAAATCGCGCACTACAACGATTTTGGCAGGCTTCTCGATCAAATAATGTTCATTCCTCACCCTTTAATGTTCAAAGTGTAAACAATTCGCTGTAGCTGAGCCAAAGCGACTCAGATTTTCGTACCCCGAAACTGCGGAGGTTGGCAGTGCGTCAACAACTTATACAAAGCTACTCGTGGAAATTCGTCTTAAGTGGTATACAGCATAAACGACTCGATCTGCGAAATTAATCATGGATCTGAGAAAACACGTTTGAAGAGTTGACAGCAAGAAAGTTGACGCACTTTCAGACTACGAGTGAAGATCCGCCATCTTGACTCTTTGTATTTAATTTCCGTACTACAATAGCGTCAGACGGCCCTCTGTCGCAATTTACAGCAGCTATAATGCAGATTCTTGCCAAACCCATGCGAGCGGTCATTGGCGAAGGGCTATACTCTAGAGAGACTTTTAGAAAGCTTTACAAATTGATCTGGGAAGAACAATTTGAGGACAAACAACAGCCAGCCATTAATGACGTAAGAGGTAGTCTATCAGACAATGAAAGCCAGTCTGGAGACAACAACGAAACCATTTCTGACATTTCAACTACGAGCAATCAAGGTGAATTAGCAAAAATTTTCGACTCTATCAAAACTTTATACGCATAAAGAGAATAAATTGCTTTATTTACAATCATGCATCCAAAATTGTCAGTCGTAATTGTGTCAGTCTCTACTGATTTGAAACTGATTCGGTGTGGACTCGCGTAAAGATCGAACTCATCAGTCCATCTGAGAATCGTACTTTTCGACACTCGTTTTCTTCGGTCTTCGGAGTATTTTGGCTAAGAGGAATAGCAATTTCCATCCCATTACTAAGTGCTCAGCCGAAAGGTAGCGCTTTCTGATTTTAACCAGCTTCAAGAATTCCAATATACTACTGGCAATGAGTTAAAGTGGCGCACCAGTTCAACAACAAGATGACCGAGAGGGGCCTCACATACTTAGAGTAGATTGACCTGTGATACCTTTATTTAATGCTTCTGATATCAAAGCACGAACGACTATAATCATTTTTCTATTATTTGTTTTTTTAGCGGTAGTGTAGTTTTCTCAAAATGTACAGTTGAAATTTAGGTGAGGCGAGTTCTTACATATCAACGGTCAAGCTCTCGTCTTTATGTTTGTAAATGCCGACGAAGCTTTTAAAATATCCTAAGGGTAATTTATGGTAAATTCTCTTAGTGCGGAGATTAAAGAAAATTTAGTAAAGCAGTGTCTCGCTTCCCTTCACGAAAAGGAGTCATAACACTCTTTTTAAATTTTGATGGCGCGCCCAGCAATTTAACTCTAATTAATACCTTAAGTGAAGTGACTGGCCGACTGTGACTGAAATGCGGTGTCCAGATGAAAGATTTAAATAAACCAAAAGTGAGCAACAACATAGATAATAAACAATGTTTTAATTATCTCCGTGGGTGATTTTAATTCAATGAAATCCTACATGATTTGCCCATCTTCTAACCGACAATTTTTTATCTTTCATGATATGTGTCATATGTTTAAGCTCGTTAGGAATATTTTAGCCGGCAAAAAAGTCCTCTTTCAAGGTAATAATGATAAAATTTAATGGAAATATTTTGAAGATCTTACAGAAATTCGAGAAGTTGATGGTTTACGATTGGCAAATAAATTAAAACACAACATATTCGGTTTCAAAATTATTAGATGAAAGTAAAAATTGCATCTCAACTCCTCAGTGAGTCTGTGGCTGAGGCTTTTGAAGTCATGAAAAAACCTTGCTATAAAGATTTCCCAAACTCCGGACCAACTATTAAATTTATGAAAACTTTTAAATGGTTTATTCGATGTTTTCAATAGTAAGACAAATATTTCTGTAGATTTAAAAGCTCCAATAAATCCCCAAAATTTTGGTATTTTTGAAAAGTTGTTAAAAGAGGGGTATGAATACATCATTAATTTAAAGTTAGAAAACGGAGCTTCTGTTTTTACTGGAAAAGGAAAAATAGGTTTCTTAGGTTTTTTGATACCTATAAAATCACTCCTAGATATGTAACATCGTGGAGAGAGAGGAGATTGAAGAGGAAATTGATGTAGATAACCCCAATCGGAGTAAAAAAGAGGAAAGTAAGTTTGTTCCCTTACTTACCAAAATTTGCGCCCACGTTTTTGCCAACATCATGTCGAGAAAAGTTCGCTTATGTGAGCCGAATGTACGGTGTTCAATACCAGCCGTATTGTTCGGATCATATAACCGCTTTCTCGGTTCAGGGAACCATATCCTCGATTCATGCAACCAAGCTTTTTCGATAGTCCTGTTCGGTTTGAATGCTTGAATTTTTTTCTCAGTGATATTAGAGCTTTCCAGTTTATTTCTTTTGTTGATATTCCTTTTCTCAGATCTTTTCTTTGGTGCGTCCAGAACTAGGCGTCTGGGATTTCTTATTCGTTCAGTCTGGAACCGTCTCCTCGCTGGAATCCCGTTGAGTCGATAAATAAAACTAGCCCCCGGAAATACGTTATCTGACTCAGCGGGAGTCAGCGGGTCGTTTGGCAACCCCATTCAAGAGTCCGGAGCTCGTAATTGGAGCCGACACTTCTCCCTCCGCGCGTTGTTCATCCTCTCGAACGGGGAAGAAATTGAGACGGTCAGTGAAGTGATTCGCGCCCGGCTAACTGCCTCAACACGAAAGTCGAGCTTTTTCAGCTTTTTAAGCGCGCTCGTTGCACCACTTAATTGCTTTCAGCGAGCTTTTTAGCTTCTCGCTTTCGACAAGGAGAATAATTTCTAATTGAGGCAAAAGTGAGGTCCAGAGGGCGTGTTCTGGTTGCAGTTCAATTAACTCAATTATTCCAAAGATCGAGGGAGCGCGGGGATTGGAGCGAGGTTGAATAGGGAGAAGAATTATGGGCATTCCGTCTATTCAGCTAATTATCACGTTTCTTTAATGGACGAGCAAATTGTGCGACGAAAAAGGAAGATTGTGAAAAACGTAGAGTTGCGGAGGAGATTGGAGCAAACCGACGAATTAATGATGAAATTAAAGAACTTACGAATGTTGTGGCTAAATTCTACTTTAATAAAAAAAAAAATCGTTTAATTAGAACTGCGATGGGTCAGCTACGCTGCTCACAGAATCGTGGTTTGATGTTCGATTCTCTTAGATTAGCTGAAAATAATCAGATATGTCCAAACCGCAACTTTCTACGTTCAATATTAACTGTGATATCGCCGAGTCGGGCTATTCATTGTACCTCTTTGTGACATAAAATGTTTATCAACTAATTTAAAGAACCGTTCATAGCCAAGCTTATGACACCTTAGATTCTCCATTGAATATATCGGTCAATGGGCAAATCTACGGTTCAAGACTCCTACCAAGACATACGTTTCATGTGGGAGGGAATGGTATTTGCCTAGCAATCCTTACCCTGTGACAGCAACACGTACTTATTTTAAAGAAGTGGTATGCGGTGTCTTTGAAACCCTTGTATTCCGTCGGTTCATATCTCGTCATACTCCTTCTTGAGCCAGTCCTATGATTATTATTGAAAAGAGAAAGATACCATCAGGAAGCATGTCGATTGACGTCTCTCAACGCGGTGGTATATACCATGGTTTCATCCGTGTTTCGAGTCGAGGAATTAGTACAAATTGGTACAACGCAAATCGATAATTCTAAGGTAGAAGAAACCATATGGTATGTGCTATCGGCCGCGTATCTCGGAGGGTGATAGCTCCGTTAATATTGGGCGTGGGGACTGGGAGTTAAGCAGCTCCTTAAACTAGCTCCTATAAATCATTACAGCTCCTTGACCGTATTAGGCACGATTTCATACTCTAATCCGAACGTTTTGCTGTAATTTTTTAAACTGTAATTTTCTCTCTGATTTTTCGAAGAATAATAGAAAAAAAAGAAAAAGAAAAAAACCGATCTCGTGCTCATGGCTGATCGGAGTGCCGCAATGAAGCGAGTCCCCCTTGGTCGCCAAGGAAACAAAAATTTTAGTCTCAAATCGATCTCTGCCTTTTTTTCCTGTGTCTAAAAATCTCCGTCTAAAAATCCAATCCTAAATCTTCCTTTATCCTCTTTTCGTCTATTCTTTCCTGTTAAATAAAAGGTTAAAGCTCCAAAATCAAGTAATTCAAATCCTTCAAAAGTTCACGCATCTCTGACCACTCTGCAAGAAATGACTGATTTTGTATCCCTGATGAAATCGAATCCAATTTGGACGGTTGTCACCGCAAAGGAGAGCATAAACGTTCCCAAGCGTAGGAAATCGCATTCCGTCAAGTAGCAAGGAGCAAGTGGCAAATTGTGTCAAAGTCTAGGAATTCGGGAGCACGGAGACATAATCAAACAGAGTCTGTGAAAGTTGAAAGTTTAAAAGCGACTCGCTACTTTCGGCTCGGAGCCTGAGAGCATGAAAATTTGCGTACCTAACCGGCAAGTTTCGCGCGCGCCCCGAGTTGGGCGCCAATTAAAACTCATCCGCCCTCGGTATAATCCCACCTCGGTGGAGCGTGCGGTCGGCCAACTTTACAACTTTCCCATTGTTTAACCACAAGTTTCAGAGGTCCAGGAATTCCGAGTCAAAAATCTCCCCACAAGAATTGACGAAAAATTCTGTGAGCTATTTTGAAAGAATCAAAATTAGTTAAGTTATACCTGTTTTTAAAACATATTAGTGGCGGTATCTAAGCATTTAAATAGCATGTATAAAACTACCTTAGCTGTATTTATTTATTTTGTTTGTAATTAAATATGTACGTAAATATGTTAATTTATAATTGTATAATCGGTGATTACAGCCAAGACTTCATTAGTATTCATTTTAGTTATTCCGATGATATATACCTAGTCATATGAGGACTCACTACAGTGATAAACTGTTTGAGTATCCGATTTGTTCGAAGACTTTCTCTGATCGGTCAACTTTACGCAAGCATGTGAACAATATAAATATTGATCCTAAGAACGGATGTTTGCATAAAACGATGTTTTTGCAATCGGAAACTTATTCTGACTAAAAGACTGTACTTGACAAAAAGACCGTTTTTATCATATGCGTCCCTCATTGGCTACTTAAGCATTAACTAAAAATCAGAACTTGGAATTTATTATTCATTCCATTTCCATCTATGTCCTTTCCTTTCGGTATATTATTTAACAGAATCTAGAAACAATTTATACACCAGTTGTCCTTTTAAAATTAGATTGAATCATTTTTTGAGAGTTGGAATGAGGGCAAAGTGAGTAAAAATCACTTAGAGTCATTAAGATTATAATGATCATCCCAAAAATGTCATTTCCTCAGTTTATATTCGTTACCGCTTATTAGTAATATTGATATTCATTTTTCTCACCAGGCAATCTCAGGCAGCATCATGACAAGCAATGACGATCGCTGTATTGTGAGCCGTGTTGATGAGCAGTAAGCATCAGAAACGCAACTACAGAACATGGAAGAAATAATTGAGCCCCTCTCAACGGAAATGAATGGTTCCATGTTCAAGACCGGTAGGCAAAAGCTCATCGTTCTGATCAAATATAAGAAGAGCAGGTATTTCGTCGTAAAAATAAAGATGATCCGCATGATCATCATTAATCGCCCCGATTGCAATCGCGACGTTTAAACGCAAGTGTATTCGGTCAATCGCCGCGACGGGCGAGTGAAATTCTCGGAATTTCTCCAATCGCCGCGAATGAATCCAAAGTAGGACTCAATCCTACTTTTTGGGCGAGTGGGGATGCATTTGTTGAGTCCTGATTATTCTTGATGGATGCGAAAGCCATCAGTAAATGTGGTCCATATGTGTATTTGTGTGTGTTCTTCGTGGTGCTCGTCGATAAGTTTTGCAGGGGATGCAAGTTTAGGGGAAGGACCTCTTGGCGCACGCCTTGTGTGGTGATTTTGTAAAGCTTCTAATAGCCATTCCGATCCAGCAAACAGTCACGCTACGAAACCAGTACGTCGGTCGAGGTGCAGTGGGGTGAGCTCGCATTTCCCTTCTTACTATACGTTTCTAGAGAGATTTTGCGGTTGGAGAATTTCGGCGGTAGGGGCACTGCGAATCCTATCGAATAAATTCTCCAGCTTTGGACCTCTGCGGCCTCGGACAAATAGGTCGAGGTGCCTGGGCTGTGGCGCATTTCTCTGTGGGTTCTAATAAGCCAAGCGCAGACCCTTGCGTTTGGAAGCGATTTATTTTATTAAGACGAATATTTACAATGTGTTTTTTTTTTAGTAGATTCCCTCGAGTTTTGGTCAGGAAGTTTGAGAATAAGTGAGAATTATTGTACGTGTGTGGAAAAATGATTCCAAACCTAATCCTAATTTTATTGTTTAATAAATATTCGTAAATTTTGGAAGAACGCTTTCGAATTCTTCAGAAGTACAGCGAAGTAGTGGTGCGCGGTCTGAGCAGCATCAAACCGAGCTCTGCTCAATTTTTCTGACTCTAAAAAATTTCCCCCTCTCTCTCCCTCAATTTTGATTTCACTCCCTTCTAATTTTTTTTATATGGCGCCCGAATCCAGGCATCCCACTGCAGTTTATCCGGCACCGTGAAGTAACGACAGCGGATCTTTTTTTCCCGAGGTTTCCTTTTGCGAGACCTCGAAGACCTGTCTTTGCGCTCTGCGTCGAGACGGGGGAGATTCAACCCGTTACACATCCTTGGATGTGCCCAATTTCGGCTCTTATCGAACGCACAGCAACAGCCATGGAAGTTTCCCGGAATGGAGATGTTGCATGTGAGAGGAATTTGCGATTTGACTGTTGATTCTTGTGTAAAAGTTTGCGAGAAACACGACGGTGCCACTGGTTTTCTCTGAAATCATCTCCCAAGCTCAAAAAAAGCTCTCAATTTAAGTTGAAGCCAAAATGGAGGGGATATCCCATGCTCTCTGATAATCCACCTCTACATCAAGACAACCTCTCCATAAAAAGATAGAGAGCGAATACATTGACAGGGCTGCCACTTTATTCGGGGACTCCAAAACTGAAAACACGGCATCACCGCTAATGTCTTTGCTCCCTATCTTTGCATGGAGAGTTAGTTTTGATGTAGAGGTGGGTAGGGTGGGATATCCCCTCCATTTTAGCCGCACTTTGAGAGCTTTTTTTGAGCTTGGGAGATGATATAAAGAAAACCAGTGGAACCATCGTGTTTCTCGCGAACTTTTACATCATAAGAATCAACGGTCACATCGTAAATCCCTCACACATGCAACATCTCCATTGTGCCCCCTCGTCAGAGGCGCGGCGTGCTTTGCGATACATCGATTGATCTTCGTTGCGAACACCCCGTCTATCCATCCTTTTCCACACGTTTGACTTAGAGTACCTTTATAGACAGAGTATGGCCATTTCTGTTCCGGTTTTTCATTGGTCGCGAGCGAATAGGCTGACACGATGCTCTTAGGGCCGTAAATAAACAAACAAGATGGCTGTTATCAGCAAGCAAGATTGAGGTTATGCACATCTTACATCCTCCTACGATAAAGGTGAAAGGCGATTTAACAATGTTTTCACGCGTTTTCCGTGTGTTATTCGTAGACATGCTAGTTTAAATTGTTACTGCCGTATAATTGAAATTTTTGTCAAATTTAGCTTCTTATCGATGTTACGGTGATTCGCCATCTTGTTTATTTATTTACGGCCCTAAGAGCATCATGAAGCCTAAAAACTCGTTGACCAATCAAAAAGCGGAACAGTTTTCCTGTAGTAAAAAGATACGAATGGCCATACTCTGTCTATAAAGGTACTCTAGTTTGACTGGCAGATTAATCGATAAATCGCAAAGCACGCCGCGCCGCTATGGCCATGCTCCGAGGGGTAAGAAAATCGCGGAATAAAGCGGAATCCCTTTCGCGAGAGATCAATCCGATCGGCGCGGCGATCGGGTGGCTCTCTAATCAAGGGACCCGGACGCGGGGCGGCGCGCGGCGTGTCAGGCGTGGGAGCGTGATCGCTTCCCCGGTCGCGGTTTTCGCGGGGGATGATTCCAAGCCGCGGTTTCGAGAGCGGCAACCCCCCTCCCCCTCCCCACCGCCCCGGAAAGCTTCCCAGTAATCACGTGGCCTCAAACTTGGCCGCCCGGAGTTCAAGCGCGGTCCCCAGGGCCTTGCTTCCGTTTCAGGTTGTCGCGTTTTTCGCTGTCCTCTCACGAATTTTTTTATTCGGTTTCCTCCTTGTTTTGCACTTGATACGTCGTACCTTTGTATTGCGAGGAGGAAATCGCGCCATCCCGTGACGGCGCGCTTTTGTCCGTGATATCACTGCAGTCTGCGATACCTGTGGTCCACGGTTCGCAACCTGCACACTGAAAACAAGACGATGTTAAGACGTTGGAGAGCGTTCACCGTAGCACCTCGTCAATATGTAAAAGTGGTTTTGCGCGGACGGATGAGAGCGCTGCAAGACGCTGTTGAACTAAACGTGGAGCGTAACCTAAGAAACATACATGTATACCAGAAATATCCTGTCATCATGGACTAAAATATAGGGGTCATTAGTAAAGAGGTGCCTTGTAAAGGACTAAATGTCATCTTCAGGCACAGAATTAAGCAAGAAACCCCCCTATTGATTTATATTGGCTTGAAAACCTATTCAACAAGCAGGAACAAAACTTTAATCCAAGATCTGCATGCTTTGGAGTTATCCATCTCTTATGATAGATTGCAAACACGGTTGACGGTTACAAATGTTTGTGAATCGTATGAAAATTCTAAATGTATTTTTCCGTCCAGTTTACGCTCTAGTCTCTTTACTACTGCCGTAAGAGACAATATTGACCACAATCAATCGTCTACGACGGCCGAATCGTCGTTTCATGGGACTAGCATTACTTTAATTCAGCACCCCGACGATGATCTTCACGGCGTAAAGGCGATCAAAATTCTAAAAAAATCAATGGAGTAGAAAGGTAACGAGAGAACTGACCGAGCCATACACTAGCGTATCGCCAATAGCGATCAAATAGTTTACGGACAAACCGAGAACTGATATGATCCTTCCATTGAAGGAAGTGGAAGCGTGTTACTCTCAACCAATACAAAATTGGTTATCTGCCATTGAAAAAACATTTTTCAGGCAGTGTTGATGGAAATGACAACGGTCGACTTTCAATATCAAAATTTACCTCTGACGAGTACCATGCGGACAAAATTCACGTCTCACAGCATGTTTTCCTGCCACTACTGGATGAAAAAGTTCAATCGGCGGCCGTTATTGCACACTATTTTAGGGTAATATCTGTCATCCTTGACCGTCTTGATTTAAATGACGGAGTTCCGGTGATAACTGGAGATCAACCAATTCACGCAATAGTAAAGCGGATTCAGTGGAGATTCCCAGATTTAGATGGAGAGAATAGTGGTCTCAGACAATGGTTGCCTGGGACTGGTTGTTAGGGACGGAGGGGGGATGGGATTAAAAGCGCAGTATTAGCCCTTGTGGGCTACTTGAAGTAGAAAAAAACAAGAAGAAAAAAAAAACTTAAGCTTTCGGTTTATCTTAAGGTTTCCCTGTTTTTCTACTGTTATCTGGGCTAAATACAACGCAATCGGTAGCGCTAAAACGCGGGTCCCCGAGGGGTAGCTCCCATTCACGAGGTTGCGATCGCCTAATAGATATTTGGTTAGAACACTGGTCAGCTACTTCTTGATGCACGAGAAAATGTTTCTGACGATAATCGAGTACGACTCATTCAAGGATGGCTGAACTGCTGATATTTTTTTTTAAATTAGCACGGAGAGATTTATTAAGTATTAGAGAGGAACTAAGTTAAGAAACTAACGTAAGTAAGTTAACGAAGTTAAGACACGCGACTTCTGATTTTTGAGTCGCTAATTTCGAATTTGATGACAAAATGCCAAGATTTTAACATCCGGCCTATTAATTGTGTGCAAGTTTACGGCACGCTGCAGCGCGAAGTGCTGCCGGCTCAAAACGCGCACTGACGCCTACAAACCTAAAGGGATACTTCAAGCATTGCGCAATGCGTGAAGTAGCCCCTTACAAACCTAAAGGGACACTTCAAGCATTGCGCACTGCGAGAAGTAGCCCTTTAGGTTTGTAGGCGTCGCGCTGGCTGAACACCGCGGCGCGGCTCTCCCAGCTGCGGCGGGTGGGTGGTGAACGATTCCTTTCAGCTCTCTGGCAGAGAAACTCGTGTATCGTGTATTATTATTTTTTTTTTAATTTTTGACTTTTAAAATTACACAGTGGTCGTGTGAAGTAATTACTGAACTGTCAACGCTAGATGAAGTGTAATGATGAAAAGCGGGTCGTGCGCCGTGCGCGGCTCCGGACGGCTCATGAAATTCTCCTCTGTGCTCTGTTGAGTGTTATATGGCGGAAAAATAAAATGCATCGATGCCATTTCTCAATGATATCATTGGAAGATGTTTTGTCATCATTCCTGATTGCATCCAATTTGAACTAACGCAATTCCCGCACAGTAATTATAAACTTAGAAAGGTTCTAAAGTTTGCACTTTTCGTGCTACATGGCTTCTAAGTCCGGAACACGGACGGTATATCCATATAGACCGTAAGTGCGGCTTCAACGGCCGGAGTTTTTCCTTCGGTGTAAGAATGCTTCCACGATGTTTTCTCGCCTCAGTCGCTCTTCTGAAGTGCGGTCGTAACACTATTTTACCAAAGTTCGGTTTCTGTGAACGGAAACTTCGACTACTTGAACCGAAAAAATTCGGTGTTCAATATGGACCGAAATTATTCGTACATCAGTATCTGTGCACGGAAACGAAAGTTACGGGAAAACATGGGTATTTAAACTTTCTCTGCGTAGAAAACACTCCAAAGACAAGTTTCAACGCCAAAGTTATTGTGAAGGTAAATGATAAGTTTTACACTTTTATACAGTAAAGTTTGCCTTAATATTTAAGCGTATGAACATTTGCAGATGGAAGTAACTATATATGTTTTTTGCTTTCAGACGGTTCGCAATTATATCGAGAAATGTGGAGAATCAGTACCAGTCCTGTACTACTTGTCAAACGGAAATAGTGCGTGGCGCGTCAAAACTTTTTCCCAACTAACAGGGGAAGTCGGTTCTCTGACGAACTACATAGTCACCGCTAATAATGATAATTTGGCTGAGTGTTTGGAGACCGGTCCTCTTTTGAAAACGAAGGCTGGCCAAAGTAGAGCCATGCCACTTACCCCACGCGGTGAAGTCTGGCCGAGCACCGTGTACCGTCGTTTGCACAACATCCGCCTACTAAACCCAGACGACCCAGCTACCGCACCTGAAGGCGAGGAGGAAGTTGGTAGGTGTAGAAAAATTTCTTTGTAGTATATGATTTTTATGATTAAGGATCCGGAAAGAGGAACTGAATTTAACCATGGAAAGCTGTCGATATGTCTACAAATAAGACCGTTACACGGAGAAAAAAACGGGCGTGGGACCCGAAGTTTAGGTCATATGGATCTCTGAAGTTTTCGGATTGAGCATCTGAACACTTTAGGTCCAGCTGCTGAGGTTTGCATCACACACCTGAAACTTCAGTTCTTACATCTGAAGTACTTCGGTTTTCACGTCTGAAAAACTTCGATTCTCACATCTGAAGTACTTCAGATGTAAGAACTGGAGTTTCAGATGTGTGATCCGAACCTCGATAGCTAGACCTTAAGTGTTCAGATGCTCAATCCGAAAATTTCAGAGATCCATATGACCTAAACTTCGGGTCCCACCCACGAGGTTTTTTTCTCCGTGTAGTACGGCTTTCACGACCGGAGTTTTTCTTTCAGAGGAGCAGAATTTATTTCGGTTTTCGAGGCTTAGAAACTTCAACTGAACATTAGCTAAAAACTAGACTGCCTGGAACTCACTATCATATTTAACGACGGGTTGTTTTGTCTTTGACTGGTTGTTTGAGGGAGTTGAAAGTGCGGACGAGGGAAGGGAGGCAAATGCGAGACTTCTAATTAATCCGGTTTGAGCGTGGATTGAGCGGACTCGAGTGCTTCTGATTCTCGACTCTGAGAGTCGGTATTTTTCGCCATTGTGCTGCTCAATTAGGCGGCCCCGGGTTCCTCGCCGGGTTAGCCAAATCGTCCACCTAAAATGAAGCTTCATCTTCGCCAATGCAAAAAATTGACGCATTTCTTTTTCTATAGGGCGACGGAGCAGCGGCCACTTCACTTCGTCGGGGAATTAGCGACACGACTTCATTTTCTGGTCGACCGCGAGAAAACACTCAACTTCTGGTTCCGCTCCGTGCGGGAACAGAAAAATGGACCGCGTTTAGCAGAAAGGAACCAAGCCACATCAGATATTGCTAAATTTAACCAGACACTTCAATTTTTTACAAGAGAACGTTTGTGCGGATTCCTATGACAATTTGAAGGAATTTGCATTGTACTGTGCAGATAATTCACTGAAATTTGCAAAAAAATCCGCAAAACCGTTTTCATGTAAAACATCAAGTTGCCCGGTTAAACTTGGCAACAGTTGTTGTGGCTTGGTTCTTTTCTGCTCTACGCGGTCCAAATGGTCTTTCAATGACGTCTACAACAGACACTACGTTCATACTTTGTGGTAATTACGCTGCCAAGACTTAAATGTTAGGAGGGCCTTAATCAAAATTGAATTTAATACGTTGAATTATCAACGAACCTACATTTTGCGATGCGATGGTCAGTCAGGCCGAAAAACGGGAAAAAGTTGAGTCAGTCAAAGTCAATAGTCCATTAAAGAAGGTAAAAACTAATATGCACTACAGCACAAGTTTTTTCATCAAAATATCATGCAAAACAAGTTGAACACGACAAAAACTGAAAATTAACTCTTGAGAAGAGATACACGTTCATACTTTTCTTATACACAAGAGCCTCAAACTTCTCGCTTGGAAAAGCTCGCAAATCAGGTACTGTAATCCCTCTATGCGAAACACAAATAACTACAGCTCTGTTCCCCTCACATTTTCTTCCTTGTATAAACTTTTCTGAAATGATGAGCTTTAATTTAGTGATTATTGTCTCACTTTTCATTACGAAAAAAAATATCAAAGCACAAGAATATTCTACAATCATAACATAATACACCGAAATTAGTTGGGCACTCAATTTGACGCAAATAGCCTCTAGTTTTCTTACAGGAAGGAATTGCGAATTAACGTAGACTTGAGCTGTTATACACTCACTCCTGAATTGAATTTGGAAAGTAATAATGAGTTCATGGTATACGTAATGTTTCATACGAAAACAGGTACTGGTTGTGGGATTAAATTAGTGCCCTGCTTTGTGGTTCATTATTTTAAGGACAGAGTCTATTTCCTTTTTTATGAGGCCTCCTATTTGAAATTTCATGATGAAATTGTCGAATCGACACGGACACGAGGTATTCGCTGACGTACAGCATTCCGTCGTATTTTCCGTAGTGAGGCAAATTGCTGAACGGGCCCAGAATCCCCCTTCAGAAAACAGCTCCTGAATTTTGATGGAGTCGCGGCCCTTTGACCTGTTGACGGTTCAGAGTATGAAATTTGCGGGAGAGGCTATGAACGCGGTGCAAACCGCGCAACGTTGGAAGGAAAAAAGATATGCAAGGTGAAGCAAGTCCGAATATCATTGTCGTCAGTAACATCACAATCCAACTCCTATACATCGCATAGTGGTAACTTCGGCAACATTGATTTCGTCCTTGGATATGTTAGTATTCGAAACGGGCAATGTATTGATAATGCACGACTTACAAGTTAAGGGACGTGACTAGAAATAGCACCCGCAGGTCCATAGACGTCAAATCACAACAAAAACAAACATTGGCGAGTTACCGGCCCTTCCGTGAAAGATTATTTTACATATTCTCCAACAAATTTGAACAATTAAGATGTTCATTTTATCAAATTAAATATTGCAGGAATCCCAACAGAATCTATCTTCGGCGTGGCTACTTAATAGCCCACCAAATAAAATGCTGTACGATACGGCACAAAGAGCTTGATGCAAAAACGGCTTTTTTCGCCCCCCCTCTGGAAGTTCTTCAGACTTTGTTTATTGATTACTCATACTTGAGCGCTTCTTTTCCCAAATTTTCAGACCCCCAAAAAATTTTGGGGGGGAGCTAGGGGGGGTGGAAGTCAAANATTGCAGGAATCCCAACAGAATCTATCTTCGGCGTGGCTACTTAATATCCCACCAAATAAAATGCTGTACGTTACGGCACAAATTTACATATTCCCGAAAACATTTAAAAAAATTTTAAGATGTTCATTTTATCAAATTAAATATTGCAGGAATCCCAACAGAATCTATCTTCGGCGTGGCTACTTAATAGCCCACCAAATAAAATGCTGTACGATACGGCACAAAGAGCTTGATGCAAAAACGGCTTTTTTCGCCCCCCCTCTGGAAGTTCTTCAGACTTTGTTTATTGATTACTCATACTTGAGCGCTTCTTTTCCCAAATTTTCAGACCCCCAAAAAATTTTGGGGGGGAGCTAGGGGGGGTGGAAGTCAAAACCTGTGAACCTCGATATCTCTTGAACAAAGAAAGATATCGAGGTCCGGTTTGGACGAAAAATCGTCTAAAATTGCGTACTTTAAGATTCTAAAGGTCGAAATCCCGATATCACATTTTTAAGTCAACATATGTGCTTTTTTCCAGTTTTTAGGTCTAGAAAATTTCTTTGAAACGAAAAATTTACAAAGATCTCAATTTTTTATTTGAACCAAAACCAGTTTTTTAAATTGTTCGTCTTTTTCCGCATCCAACGAGTGGTCCATTAAGCTGGGGAACCAAACGGTTCCGGAGTTATGATCGATTGAAGTTTCCGCTCAACGCGCGCCGACCGATTTTTGCGCGCAAAAAAGTCGGATTTGACTGTTATTAGATCAGATTGAATGTTCAAACTGAGCAAAATGCTTTATTAGGGACTCTTGAGGGTCGCTGAGTTCAGAAATTACAGATACTTCCAAATAATTCACGCTTTTAAAATTGCAGCTTCGGACAGGACCACTGAGCGGCCGGTCGGCGCTCAGTGGGCCTCTAAAACAGCGCTGCGGAGCTGTAGCATTTTGCTCAGTTTGAACATTCAATCTGATCTAATAACAGTCAAATCCGACTTTTTTGCGCGCAAAAATCGGTCGGCGCGCGTTGAGCGGAAACTTCAATCGATCATAACTCCGGAACCGTTTGGTTCCCCAGCTTAATGGACCACTCGTTGGATGCGGAAAAAGACGAACAATTTAAAAAACTGGTTTTGGTTCAAATAAAAAATTGAGATCTTTGTAAATTTTTCGTTTCAAAGAAATTTTCTAGACCTAAAAACTGGAAAAAAGCACATATGTTGACTTAAAAATGTGATATCGGGATTTCGACCTTTAGAATCTTAAAGTACGCAATTTTAGACGATTTTTCGTCCAAACCGGACCTCGATATCTTTCTTTGTTCAAGAGATATCGAGGTTCACAGGTTTTGACTTCCACCCCCCTAGCTTTACATATTCCCGAAAACATTTGAACATTTTTTATGATGTTCATTTTATCGAATGAAATATTGCTGGAATCCCAACAGAATCCATCTTCAGCGTGGCTACTTAATAGCTCACCAAATAAAATGCTATACGATACAGCACAAAAAACATAGCCCGGAGATACGAATACAATATAGGAAGAGATAAAAATATGGGTAAAGAAGGCTTAAACATTAAAAACACGAAAAAGTAGGACGTTTCTAACCGTTACCGGCTCATTCTCAGCTGCAAATAGGTACACGAAAAAATAAATGACTTTGAGTAGCACCCTGACCCCAGTTGGAGTCGTTACCAGCGTGGCGTAGCGATATATCTATTGATCTGCTACTTAAACCTACGGAAATGGATCGATAAACAAGGTGTTCGCAATGAACACCTTGATGATCGATTCTTTACCATAGCTTCAAAGGGGGGATAAAGATAATCGATCCATCATGCCTCGCCACTGGTGGTTACTTGATAATAAATGGGGTCAGGTCGCCACTCACTTTTTTATTTATTTTTTCGTGTTATTGCAGCTGAAATTGACCCGGTAACGGTTCAAAACGTTCTGCCATTTAGTGTTTTTAATGTTTTATTAGCCTTCTTTACTCATGTTTAAATCTCTTTCTATTGTACAAACTGTTGTTAGGGCATATTTAATCCACCGACGAACTTCGAAATTTAACTCTATAGCTGCGACCCCACTCGAAAAATGATCAGACATACCAGAAATATTGCAGCGCCTTTTCATTCTTCTCAGAATACTCGGAGCTCACGTTCAACGACAAGAAAATGCCGGGCAAGAAGAAACAGCCACAATGAGTACGCCTACAGAAAATCCAGTCGAAGCTTCAGATTTAAAATTCTTACCTGGAACAAACCAAAACATTTGAGATGACACAATTTGAAGAGTAGCTAATTTAACTAAGCACTGTGTACTACTCAAAAACAGCTGTTTATGAGAACAGCAGGGCAGCAGCTTTTTTAGTTAGAGCATTTAAGTTTTAACTCAACTGGAAGTGCCACACTGAATACTTAAAATAACGGATTCATAGAAGATGGTTTCCTTCGTGAAACTTTTAATAGATATTAAAAGTCCGTATCTTAAAAATATCTAAAACTCCCAATATGTAAGCGAATTGATTTTACAGTTCTTCTTTCAGACATAAGAGGTGACGACTGTAGTGGTGGTGAAATCGCCTTTAACTGAGTTTTCGTTCACTTAAGTGACCCCTTTACGAATTTCCGCAGGAAATAATGTCGCATTATAGTTGATCGGTAAAAGCTCAAGCCGCTATTATACATGATGAGAATCGCATGTTAACATTACTGCTGTTAGGAACAAAATCAAAGCAGCAAATATTCCGTGCTCCAGACAGTTCCTACATAGAGTCAGAAAAAGTAAAGGCGATGCATGTGTCAGAAAACGGATTCAAAAGAAGCCACATGATGACAATCAACTATATCGTAGTATCTTGCATAATTGTAACTTTCATCAATATAATCTATTTAATAATTGTTAATAAGTTGCCTCATGCCTCCTTTTCGGAAGATTCAAACTGATGGCAGGGATGAGCTTAAAATAGTTTTATAAGGGTTGACAATTTGAAAATTCTGCTTGATACGGTTCCACAAACACCAGCGGGAGCGGGTTGTTTATTTCTCCAGCCAACATGTACTGTCTCAACTGTAATGCAAATCGCGCGAAGACGATTAAGTCTGGCTCATAAACATACTTGGTTGAGAGAGAGCCAAGTCCAAGTCACCCTTTGTCGACTAACATAGAAAAAGATCTTGTATTTTTGACCCTGAACTTCACATATTATTTTGCGCATCGGTTTGATTGCAAGATAGCGTGTCTTCCAAAAACATAAACGATGCTGAATTAGGAAAAATTATTTTGATTTCCGACGGAAAATTACGATTAGGAATTCAACTCATATATGAACAGTGATAACATTTTCTACGGAGGAAATTGCCATTCTCAACTACTCCCATTTGGCACGTGACTTTACACGATTGTTCTTAATAAAACACGCCGGCGGCGTTCGACAACCGCCTTGGCTTGATTTAAATTTAAAAAAAGTAACCTTTATCATTCCGGAATGGAGCCAATCTCTTTTCGGAGAAAGTTGTGCGGATTCCTTTGAAAATGAGAGGGAATTTGCTTCGTACTGTACAGAAAATTCATTGAAATTCGCAAAAAATTTGCAGAAGCGTTTTCATGTAAAAAATTAAATTGTCCAATTTTAAGTTAGCAATAGCTAATGTGGCTTGATTCCTCTCTGCCAAACGAGAGCATCCAAACCGAAAAGACGTTGACCGTGGAGCAAACTGCTTTCGCACACACCCTGAGCAGGATGTTCCTGGCTTTCTCATTGCCCGCTCTGCCCTAAAAATGGCCGAGGGGTATTTCGCTACTATTGAAATGTTAGGTACCCGCATAATGAAGCTGAATTGCATAATTACAGAGCTCACTTCCGTTATCATGCACTTCTTTCCTGGCCGAGAGATCATTATGAGAAGCAGGAAACGGAGAAACGGGGGGAAACCGAGCTTTTTAATCAAAATATGAGTGGCCGAATGACCTCTGCACACGGACATACCACTTCATTAACCCACGAGAGCGCTCCAAATGGTTTATTTTGAGTCTCTCTTACGCAGAGTAAACAGATCGCATCTGATGAAATGACTGCTGCGGAGATTTTCAAGCCAACGGGCTCGGGGTCCCGTCCGGGTATGAGCTCTCGACAGTGCTCAAGCCCCTCGCTTTATCTGATTCGCGGGCAGCGTTACGTTGTCTTATGAATGGGACTCACTCGGGCTCAATGCTATTTCAGCTCATGCTTTTGCTTCCTGTCGCTGAGGGTCACTTAAAATATTTGCGCGCAATCCCGGCACTATCTTACACTGAAGACTAGGGAATTACGCAATTAACAGAAAAAAAACAACGTCCCTCTGGAATTAATTTTTTTCATTTTATGTTTCCTCTTCGTGTTATTACCTCAATTCAGTGTATTAAATCTGAAATTAGTGAGCGTGAAGTTATTTTTCTTCGCTACCAAATTATCTACGTTCATACGGTGCGGCGATGAAACATAAACTCAAAATTAGCGGATGACACGCTCATATCCAGGGAGTAGTCTGTTCTTACCAAGTATACTCCTACTTAAAGGAAATATTGTTCAGCAATAAAAGGACAATAAAAAGGAATACGGTGGCCTTTGCGCAATACATTTTATGAATTACATCTTCACATATAGCTGAAGTTTTTCGACTCCGCAGGTGACATCTTTAATGGTGGCAAGGGACGAAAGAGATACGTAATAGGCTAACTAACGGCAACCCACGAGAGCCCCCGTGGTGAGTCCATCATTTACTCCCTTAGTCTAAAGGAACCACCCATTTCAACCAATAGGATCATCCATACTCCTTATCTCTTCTATGTCTAAAGCTCTGTCTATTAATTTCAATAACCAGCCCGCTAGGTGGAGGTGACAGGAGAGGACATGCAGCTGTGTTGCTCTCATGTAGCACAGAAATTAGAATCCTTCTCTATTTTTTAATTTTCCGATTTTTATATTTTAACGTGTCTCAAAATTTAGAACGTGCACAACATGATAGTGCTAGTCAATCCTTTTCGATGAGGTAAACATTTGTATTCATATGATACGCAAGCCATGCTTAAAGGGACCGTACTGTCGAAAGTTAAGTATTGGATCAACCTTCTTTTGGGCGTCGGCTTGTCATTGACAATTTTTCCCGCAAATCCGGCGTCACGTCGGTGCCGGAGTAATTGAGTGCGATAACTTATCGTACTCGGGTGATGACTTGTTGCGTCTGTGGGTTGGAAGGCGCGGCCTAATGGTACGATTGCGTGAATGCCGACTGCGGGCGCGGAGTCTCCTAGGAAACACGCTCTCGAGTGGTTTATCTGTGCTCGCGTGTGCTGCTTGTGACGTCATTCCGAACCCAATTCAATGAGATCCCTAATTATCTCTCGCGGATCGCTCGGACGCGATTTGGTAGCGCGTTCGCTTTGTTCTCCTCGCTCGCGCTTTGTTGCCGCATTGTGCAGAGAATTCGAGTCGGATCCGGTATCGACCGAGTTCGGAATAGTCTGCAAGAAATACCTGGGAAAACCAAAGAATTTGGCTCCGGCTAACTTGTCATAGTTTGATAGGATGTTCGATGAGACATACTCAGCTCGCATGCTTGATGAACTTTTAAAATCAAACGTCCTCTATCCCTAAATTGAGAAGAACGGGGCTAAAGAATCATTTTTCGGATCAATTAGGGACACTTGTATGATGTACTTATCAAACTCCTAATAATGTGCTGGTCTGGTGAGCAGCTGTTAGCGCCAAACTAGAAGTCTTGGAGTGTCAGCTAACAATAAGTATGACTCCTGGTTTGACCGTGGTTCGGTAGTCATCGGCTGATAAGCAGATGGCTGATGCACCCGCGGAGCATCATCTGCCTTGTACTATTCATTCGAAGATTCGTTTTTCAAAGATGCGACATGTCCGTTCTCTCCCCATTCAGGTTCTCCAAAGAGAACGCCGTAAGCTTTTCTCGCCGATTCCCTTCAAAACTTGGCAACTTTCGGACCGGGCGGCCGTGTCCGGAAAGGATTGAGACGCCTCTCAGATTTTGCGAGCGCCTGCACGCAAAGAATTCAGCAGAGCATGGACAGGGACCCCCCTCCCCCCCTCCCAGCCTTCCTACAATGAATCACCCACCGCCCGCGCCCCCTTGAGCACCCTTCAACCCCGAGCGCCTGCCCGGGAAAATGTTTATCTTGTTGTTTGTCGCGGCATCATTGTTTGCATTTCCACCCGGTAAATTACATCGGGCAAACACCGATAAATTACGTGCGGGGGGATGGGGTCCTCTTGGCCTACCCGAAGAAGACAACGGGATATTCCCGCCGACGTGGGATTGATTTAGCGTCCACAACCGCGACGAACTGATGTGACACATGTGAGGTTGTCTCCAGGCGTGGGTTCCTTTGATTTTTGTGCGCACAGTTTAGAGCCAATGTAAAATTAGATATCACAGGAGTCTCTCTCTCTGTAACGATTACTTTTACGACAAGGATCTCTCTACAGCGAGAAAATCGGTCGTAACCTCTCTGTAGTTGAGGTCAGGAAAAACTAAGAAAAGGTTTAAGGCTCTTCTAAATTCTGTGGCAACATTTTTGGCGCGACACATATTATTATTAGACCTCGGCGAGAAATTTTACATGGTCGCGTAAGTCTCCACGGTGTACATAACGGGTATAAACCACTGTCTAAATACCACTTGGCAATGCGTGTCGACACAGAAAAACTCCTTGATATACTTGAATTTGACTTGACACGCGTTCGAGCTAAAAATTAAAATTCCCGTGGAGCAATTTATCACATTTTAAATGAATGATGACTGAATACACACGCAGCGTTGCCAAATCGCCCTAGAAAACAATGGAGGAAGCGCATTTTAAGGTTGGTTCGGGTAATTTTTCGGTGCGGAGTGGAAGCTCAGTTCAGACGGTTGAACCATAACAACATTACACCTTCCTGCGGATACATTTTAAGACGCCGCCAATTTTGAGGATTTGTGAAGCGTGCTCGGCAGCGATGAAATTGCTCAAAAAATAATATTTCACCTCGACGGAGTACGAATTTCACTAACCTGATTACGAGCATGTAAAACCCGATTACCTCCCTCGCGGTGCATACGCCTGGCGTTGCGCTTGACGCACTCTTCCACAGTTTGCTCGAACCAAAAATGATATTCATCTTCTTCCCGGGGAAATTAGATATGGATATTTAGCTCAAAAATCCCGGGGAGCAGCACACTATACGTATACACATTAGAGCTTTTCGTCTTTTTCTAAATTCTGGTTCGGTTCTGTTTTAAGTTGCGTTGTGGTTTATTCTTATTTAGTTCTGATTTTATTTTGTGAATTTTGGCGGAGTAAGTTGTTTTTCAGTCTCTGAAAGGGTGACCCCCGATCAATCCCCAATCGTAAAGATTCTCAATCTTTCCTAAGATTGCTCTTCTGATTTTAGCATCTTTTCAAGTGTAGATAACCATTAGTTAGAAAAAAATGGCCCAAGTTGTATTTAAGAGGGTGGTAAAAAAGCAGAGTCCAAACTTATTACGGGGAAATCACGGCCAAAAAGTTTCTTAAATTATCATTGGATTAAAGAATTTTAACTTAAATGAGTATCAGCGCAAGACTGGGGAAGTTTACATTTTTTGATCTAATGAAGCGTGGGAACTCATTGAGGAAGCACGCAAAATCACGTCGAAGCAAGGAATGTTGCGAACGTTTGAAGTTACTCAGATCAAATTTGAAGCTGACGAATATACGAAGCTAATTGATCGGAGGAAAGTTTCGGTCACAGTGCCACCGATCTTAGGAAATCTGTGCAAAGATGATTTAGAAAAGTTGAGAAAAAGCAACTGCATATACGAAACGTCATTTCCGTGCCACTCGCAAGCTGTCGAGAGATGCGTCAAAGGGGTAACTGAAGTTTCTGCTTTAGCCACCACACTAGAAGAAAAACATCTTCTGATAATCCGGCGATTTAACCACAGAAGGAAGAATACAAAATTCAACACCCAATGAGAATTTTGGATTTGAAATGCATCTAGCTTTCACAGAAAATTCAACGCCATTTAAGGAGCCTAAAAGATGCAGTAAAAAATTAAAAAATTTTGCCCGAATACTCACTGGAGAATCCATCACAGTTCCAAAGAAGGGTTGGGGAGCGGGATGGAACTTCAAGTGCAGGGCCTCCCCGTGCTAAGCTCTGGTAACTATTTTTCTTTTCTTTTTCTCTATTTTGAGGCTAGAGTGTAAAAAAAGGCTGAAGCCTGCACACGGTTTTCAAGAAAATGTGTATTCGTTTGAAAGAAGACATGTGATTTATTTCAGATTCAGTTTTACGGATTAAATCATTATTCTCATGGAAAACCTTTCCATTCTAACATAATAATTTTCTCAATAGCATGAACACTTGTAAATCATAATTAGGTCTTACTTATAAGCATTGCTGCTAGCCACAGAAACCGTCGCTGCTGCTCCTGCACCGAAAAGGTCCGGAGCAATGGATGCTACGGCTCCAGCACCCGGCACTTTCAGCCTCTGCGCCCGGAACGGGCGGAATGTCTACCCGAAACTTGTTTTTTCGGTACGGAAATCTTGAACTACGAAGTGATGTCTTGGAGTCTCGTTTCACCGGTTGAAAACTTGACCCACGCGCATGTTGGAAAGCTCCTTTCTTCGGAGGCTCTTGAAGTAGCTGAAGGAATAACTCCCGGAAAGCAACTCCTTCGAGTGGGAGGAAGAGGCGGTGCACTGCTCGTGCTCATTATCCGCGGGAGCACTATCACCCTCTGCAAAATCGCGTACCCCGAGACGGAATCCTGCGTGGCGTTGCGCGGTTTCAACTGGAGCCGGGCAGCTCGGCGCACCCGGGTGCAGTGCGTGCTGACGAATAATCCCGGCTCCGGATGAGCGGGCACGGGGCGCGACGCGACGCCGGGGCGCCCTCCTTCGCTAATAAATAATTAAAATATTTCGCACAAAAGGAGGAAGCTCCGCAGTCGAGATGGAGAGCATCGCCTGAAAAGAAATTTTAAAGCCTTGAGGTCAGATTCATTACTCGTAGCTTTGACCGGGAGGAGCGGGGGCAGCTCCCGGACTTACAGCCTTCGACTCGGGTTTGTTGCCACACCATATTTATTTTCCCAGGGGAAAAAACGCGAGGATCGGGGACGATGAACAGGGGAAAACACGAATCTTTAACGCGGTGTTACGTTATTTCCGTTCGAAGATTTTTGATCCGCGGATAAATGATCGTCATTAACCAGAATCGACCTGACTCTCGAACGCGTTGCCTAATTTCTTTTCACGACTGGATAGAAAGCCAAGTAACAGCTACGCAGAGAGAAATTTCAACACAAACGTTTGGTTAATATGGGGAGTAAAACCCAAACTAGCCCAATAGCCTCCGGCTAAAAATTTCAAGAGAAACATAAAAAAAGCACATAAACAATAATATTAAGTAACATAAATATTAAAATAACTAAACATAATGTTAACATAAATATTGATATTAAGTAAAATCACCATAACGGCCCCATCTGCGGAATTAAGCTAAATTAGCTTTCATTAAAGATAGACGATCTTATCATAATTGATTTAAAAGATCAACACTTACTTTAAGCTTTTTAATGACCTTGAATTTTCTAGCCAAACAGAAAATCCCTGATTTAAAACCACTTCTACCATGATAGGTATAAATCTATGATTAACTCCACAGATTTCTGAAGTTTTCTGCTAGTTTTCTTGAAGAAATTTAATAAAAAAACGAGTGGTGAATACCAACGCCGCAATCAGAGGAATGCATTTTCCCAGTCCCAACGTTGTTTTCCGCGCTAAATTCACCGCAACCTGTAATAAAATCAACACAAAATTTGTGTTGTATGTGTTTCACTTCCTATATTATTCAAAAGTAACACAACAGCACAAATATTGTTATCAGTGTGTGCCTGAATATATTTTTGTTGGTATGTTTTAATGAATTAAGTTTCTCGGTATCCTGTTAAAAAAAAGAACGAGAACAGAGCGAAGGTGACGGTAAACGCAGTTGACATACGCTGAAGTTGTCGCATCTCGTACCCTCTTGACGACTTCAGCATACGTACGTCCAAACATTTCGATCGTTACGCCGGAGGCATTCTCGCAGGATAACAGTTTCTGGTGAGAGGCAGACAAAGGAGTCGATGAGGGTACTCATTAAATTTGCAATTTTATGAAAATTGATTTTTTTATCGTAGAAATATAAAATAACTAACACATACAGTGGATGAGGGAGGTCGAAAGAAAAAAAAAAACATTTAACAAACATTCTTCAGAGGGTCTTCCGTTTCTCTGCATACCAAAGTGAATAACTATTAATTAATATATTAACTATTGTCATTTAATATAATTTCTAATATTAAAACTAAAACAAAATGGATTGAATAGGGGAGTACTTGTAAATTCGTCCAGTGTACGTAAATAAAGTAAATATTTTGATCTGAAACTTATCTGTTAAGTTATGATCCTATTATTCCATTTAAAAACAAATATTTCAAATTATTAAAACAATTATTTAATTAGTAGTTTAAATTAGTCAAAAGTACAATGAAAAAGGATTGAGAAGTAAACCGCCATGATGTATACTTTCATTTAAACTCCAAAAATCAAGTAAACACAATTATTTTGAAACTGAAATGGGTCAAATTTATATTAAATTGATAGATAAAATTACTTAGATGTACTATGGGAAAGGATTTAAGGGAAAAACAGAATGAAATTATTCAATTAAATATGCAATAAACTGAAAATTAGCGAAGCTGAAAATCCATTTACCTTGCACCAACGTCATTAATTAATTTGGAGGGTTAAAACTTTGTTTTTATCAGACAATGGTTTAACCACTCGCGTAAAACCTTCATGACGGAGCGAGCATTCAATTTCCCGGATTTGAAATCAAGACGAGAAATTCGCAGATATTACGGTAAACGTGGCAGAGACTGACTTTATTCGCAGGGTCTCATTAAGGGTAGAAATCCCCTTTCTCCCTCCGACTCGCCTTCGAAGCGCCACGGCTTCATGAATGACGAGAACTGTATTTAGCACAGTTTTTATTATTATTTTCCCTTTTTTGTGTCTATCGGGACTGGAGCTTCGCTGGGGTTCTTTATGCATGCTCATTCACGATTCAGAAAACAGAATAAAGTACGTGTCTCCTACGCAGATGATGCCTCAACTTTGCCCATGAAGCCAAGTTGAGAACGAAATTATTCTCAGCTTAGACAAAAGGTTGAGAGAGGGTGTGTCGTGACTGTGGACAATAAAGGAGCCTGTGAAAACCAAATTACGAAGATGAACATTTTTTCCGAGACACAGCGACGCGCTCGACAAACCGCTTTATTTGGAGCCAAATTTTCCTCGAGCATTTAGCTTCATGGTTTTTAAAAATCTACCAAGATTCAGCGTGAGACATAAAAATTCAAAAGATTACATTCCTCATCACTCCAATTTTAAAGGACGAGGGAAACCCACAAGTGGAAAATTGGACGCAATAGTTAATGTAAGACCATCGAAAAAAGAACGGAATGATGGTCTAAGAAACGTCAAGTTAGGAAGAGTCGATGAGTGGATAAATCAAGCTGTTTGCAGCTTAGCTTATGGTTTATACAGGTTGATCCAAAAGTCCCGCCTTTTGGATCAGGAAAATCAGAAAAACGGCATAGAAGTATTCGTATGATTGCTTCTACAATGAGCAGTGAACTTTTAAATGAACCGCGTTCGGCAGTAAGGATCGAAGCCACATCAGCTATAGCCAAATGTAAATGGATAGTTTAATTTTTTACATGAAAACGTTTGTGAGGATTTTGGTGCATACTTCAGTAAATCTTCTGCAGCATAGTACATAGCAATTACCTGAAAATTATCAAAGGAGTTCGCAAAAACGTTTTCTCGTAAAAAATAAAATTACCCGGTCAAATTTGGCAATGATTGATGTGGCTTGGTTCCTTTCTGCAGCTGAACGCGGTCCAAAAAATCTTTAATTTTTTGCCGGCGTAAGACGTCCTCGAGGGCTCGTTGGACTGGCGTCTTCATTTACACCGGCTGGGTTCAGTCATTCGCACGCGGAATTTCAGTCAACGAAACAATACGTTGCAACGAGTTACAAGGCTGAAAAGAATAACAAGAAGAAGAATGACGAGAAACGAAAGACGGTGAGGGGCGTGAGGCGGAAATAAACTCGCGTTTGATACGAAGAGAAGGTCTCATCGTGTCTAAGGGAGACTTTCTCATCAGCTGGAGCACTTGCCAAGTTATTGTAACCCACCCCCTTGTCTCTCAACCTGGCTGTTCTTCTGGAGACGCGGCGCCGTCAGGAGGGACAACAATTTTTGCCTTTATATTAAAAATGACGCACGTAGGACCAACTCCCTTTATTAGTCGAAATCGTGAGTGAATACATCGAACCTCACCTCGAGTTAGCTTAACATGGATAGGATCCATTGATCTGTTTCGACATGATTCGCATGAATATTCACACATTCCACCGACTTTTCCGGTGCGAACATACGAATTTTCTGATCCTCTGTTTCTTTCCACCTATGTTCTAGATGAAAAATCGTTTATAACTAATAGAAAAGCGCGACGGATTCTAAAATTTTAAAATGAGAACGGGCAGTTAATTGCTTCGACCTACGAGAAAGCTTATTGTCAAGAAGCTCAACATAGTTTCAGCGATTCACAGTTAGAGGAAAAGAGAGAGAATGTTCAGTTAATACGGGAAGTATAATACACGAAGTAATACAAACAGTGGATACATTGAGTGTGTGTTGGTCGACCTACGAGAAAGCTTTATCAAGAAGCTCAACATAGTTTCAGCTAATGCAGCCAGAATTCTGGGTTGATGTGGGAAGTAAAACACGAAGTAATACAAACTGTGGGTAACTTTTGTGTGTGTTAGTTTTCCCTGTGTCAAATTGCCCAAATCTTTGGGCTGAAGTGACCAAATCTTCATGTTGAAAATCTTCGACGTCGTTAAAATCGAGCGCCAGTCGCCAGGATCGAACCAGGATAGCATCGGTAGTAATCCAATGCGCTAGCCACTAGTACTCAAGTTCTGCCTGCCGTGCTAAGGAAAAACGCCGTCCGAATCTTCAGGTGTTGCCAAGTTTTATTCGATAAAACACGAATTCCCCGGTGAAGTTAGGAATATTTCTATTCCGATTTTTCAGAGAATATTGTTAGTATTGCGATCTAAAGTTCCTGAAAATTTCAAGGAAAAATAACTATAATTTTCTTCATAAATAATCAGTTTATCAAAGGAAATTTTGCAACTCTCGAATGTTCATACGGTTTTCTTCCTTAGCACGGCAGAGTAGGTCGCAACCTCTGAGGAAGGGAAGAAAACAAGAATACGTGAGCTCGGTGAGAAATTTTCAAGCCCCGATGTCTTACAGTAGCCAAATCCATTAGGTTGTACTGACAGAAAAAAAAGGTAATACACAGAGATACAAAGTAGTACTGAGTTCGGAAATTTTTAACTATGTAGCTATCAGTTTGCCAACCGATTATGTCTGACGGACAAGATATTGCAGTAACTTTTTGACCGCTTGTATCTACCGTCACGTCTGAATTTATAATATTTACCGTAGAAATTTGAAACACGGGAGAGAATTCTAGTCCAAAATCTAATTAGAGCAACACCCACGGTGCTGCGAGAGCAAAGAGCCATCTCTCTCTTCCGTCTCTGTTGATTATGTGTCAATACTCTTCTCTAAAATTAAAATTTCTATTATACTTTCGAGCCTTGCACTGTGCCGTGCCCCTGCTGACTCGACTCCCGCCCCCCTCCGTGCACCCCCCGCCTCCCGCTACTTCAGCGACAGAGGTTAAACTGCAAGTGCACCTTCCCTCCCGTCTCTCCCCCTTTCAGCCTCTGCGTTCTCGCCGACTCTTGATTTCCTCTGCCAATCAAAACTTCCTCTTACACCATTCAGCCGCGCTTTTCAACATCTCATTCTTTCCCTATTCTGAGCCCTTTGTTTGACTTGGAGGCAAGCGGAGGGATTGCTTTAAATCTTCCGGGAAAACAAAACCCTTCAACGATCAATGGGAAGATTTTTTCCGGCACGAAACGGGTTCGGGGCCATTTTGAAAAGATAAAGCACTAAGCACATATAAAACCGTCGGTACATCCTAGCAGTGTAAATGTACCTCATGCAGCCTGCAGTCTCCCCCTCGTGTTTACAAGTTATGAACTACGAGCGTGATCTAATTGCACTCTTTCCAGCGATGATATTATTTGTATACCTTAGATCCTTGATATTCGGAAGAAATTAGTATATTATATTCTTCCTTTCGAATTGCATGTAGCATGCTCTGCTGCCCCGTAGTTGTAATGATTGGCGGCAGTTTGATTGAACTGCAACGCCAAGAGAGTGCTGCGGACCGTGGATGACCACAGAACTCTGTTTGTATCCAGTTATCACTGTTATCACAAGTATTTTTCCATCGCCGCTATCTTTTCGAAAATGTGGGTTGGTTCCTTTCTGATAGACTCGCCTCAGTTATGAGTTGGTTCCAGTAATTTTCGATGCGAGAATTGTTCTATTTGAAATTCTGGTTGAGAAATATGTGTCAGAGTGCTTGAATGGAGATGTTGCATGTGTGAGGAATTTGCGATTTGACTATGGATTCTTGTGTAAAAGATTCTGCTTTAAATGTAAGTTGACACTTTCCCTCCGTAAAGACATGGTAGTAACAGACACACTCAGGAGGGCGGGTGTGTAGTGAGACCCTTAGTTGGGTTTAGATCGGACAAGCAACTACACTAACTCTGTGACAAAGCGTGGAGTATCACAAAAACTGAAGGCGCTCCAAGCCGAGATCACGTATTTGAAGGCCATTACCCATCAAACTTTCACTCTACCGATGTGTGTAATTGCGATTTATCGAAAGAATACGTGAACTAATTACAGATTGCCGGCGATTGCTAATTGAGATGTTGCATGTGTGGGGAATTTGCGATTTGACCATTGATTTTTAGGTAAAAGTTTGCGAGAAACACGATGGTGCCACTGGTTTTCTCTAAAATCAACTCCCAAGCTCAAAAAAAGCTCTCAAGTTGAGGCCAAAATGGAGGGGATATCCCACGCTACCCTGAGAGTCCACCTCTGCATCAAGACAAACTCTCCATGCAAAGATAGGGAACAAATACATTGACAGGGCTGCCACTTTATTTGGAGACTCTAGAACTGAAAACACGGCATCACTGCTAATGTATTTGCTCCCTATCTTCGCATGGAGAGTTTGTCTTGATGCAGAGGTGGACTCTCAGGATAGCGTGGAATATCCCCCCCATTTTGGCCTCAACTTGAGAGCTGTTTTTGAGCTTGGGAGTTGATTTCAAAGAAAACCATGGTTTTCTCTGAAATCGCAGTGGCATCATCGTGTTTCTTGTAAAATTTTACTAAATAATCAATGGTCAAATCGCAAATTCCTCACACATGCAACATCTCCATTCGTAGCTAGTCTAGTGGTCGATCCTGCAGGGAGCATAATCTTCGAGTTGAACGTAAACCGGGGGGAGGTCTTGAGGATGACGGCTCGAGGGCGGGAAATATGCTATCAAAGTGGGTTTGTTTTCCCTCGACAATATTCTCTCTATAACGCGGGCTCGGAGCCTGATATGCAAAGCCAGGCGCGGGTGGCTAATCGCGTTCGACGCTCCGTCGCACAACGGATCGAGTCAATTAGAGAGGTCGGACACGTCATTTTTGACTAAAACTGCAAATTTCGATACGCATTTCGTCACAGTTTAGATTCCAAAGGGTCTTATGAGAAGGAAATTTTACGAGGAAATCCATAAAACTAATTTTAGAACCTCAAAGTTTTGTATAAACGAAGTTATAAGCGCTTAAAGTTTCTAAATTTTGTCCAACCTCTCATAGGGACCCGATCCACTGTGCGTCGCAATCGCAAAAATTTAGCACTCTCCATCGTACCGGCCATAACGGTGGAGTTAAGCAGGGGAAGGAAAGGGGATTAATCGCTTTTAACCCTGTAAACGGGTACAAATTCAGGAAAAATGAAAAGCGAGTTAACCCGCTAATATCAATAACGAATTATTTCTGCGGCCGGAGCGAAGCAAAGCTGCTCTTAGCGTAAACCTAAGCGATCGGAGCTGCGAGGCTCCGTTGCACGATCGGGCTATGTGAGGTGCATCGGGTTTTCATTTAAAACGTAGAAGTAAAGAGCCTTTTTTTCGATTAAAGTTCGCGTTTGCGAAATATTCGTTTAACTAGGCAATATTGCTAATATGCAAATACACTGGAATGCCGATTGGATGGCTATGCTATCAAATAAGAGAAAAAGATGATACATCGAGCTACAAGTTAAAAACAACAACAAATGTAATACATTTAATCACATGATGCTTCAACTACAAGCGAGCGAATGAAAAAGGAAATATGACGGAAAAACTTAAAAAACACCAATGGATCAAAACGTCTGGTGTTTTTTTTAAGTTCCTTTTGACCTCTTTTTTGCGTCAATTGCTTTGCTTGCAGTTATAGCATCATGCGATTGAATATACATACATATTGCATTTGTTGTTTTTTATCCTTCTTTCTAATTGCTTATATGTTAATACGACGAACAAAGATTAACGATAATGATGCTAGGAACTTCTTTAGAAAAATTGAAACAGTTCATATCACTGTCATTGCCAGGGTTTAATTCAATTCGTGCCATGATTTTGTTTTATTGCCAAGGTTCCTAAAAATATTACGAACTGTCACGTTGTTCAACCAAATTATCGCCTGGCAATGTGACATGCAACACAACTGTCACGTTGTTCAACCAAATTTTCGCCTGGCAATGTGACATGCAACACCACGATGCCTCAAAATTTCGCCGACGGTTTGACAAATGCACTTTAAAAAAAAAACCCAGTAAATGGTGGCCAGTCCATCATCGGTACCGTGGTCCGTGACACCCCCAACAGATCTTCCCTTACCAGAGACTCCCAGTTTCCCCACTTACTCTTCAACCTCCATCAGTTGGTCTTTCTTTCGACATTAAAATGAACATCATAACTATTTCGACAACCGACTTTATTTTGTCCAAACACCAAATGCTCCTCGAGTAAACATTTAAAGGGGTGAAATAGCTCGTTGAAGAACATGATTTCTAAATCTGGAATGCCAAAATCCTTGAAGCGATTTGCGGTCACACTGAAACAAAAGATTGGTAAATTCTACCGATCTTCGAGTCAATTCTGCCAGAGGAATTACCTTCACCGGTATGTAGTAAAGTTTACTTTTCTTCTGGCAGAATTGACTCTGAATTAACGCTGTGTAAAATACAGCGTGGAGGAATGGTAAATTCTACCCATCTTTTTTTCAGTGCACCCAGATTTGGAAACCCGCGCTCCATTTCGCAACATGTTGGGGGGTTGGAGGGTCCGTAAAGTCCAAATATGTGCCCGTATAATAGGATGCAGGATTACCGAGACCGGCGTGTCTCGTTCGTTGAGGTCGTTGCAAAGTTGCGCCTCCAACACAAGGTTTTCGGTCAAAATATCCGAAAAACAAAAAAGTCGAAGCCCGGTCTGGCAATGCTGCGGGGGAGGATAACCCGGTTTAATTAAACGTGGAAACACGACTATTAATATTGATTGTGGCACATGCAGTCACCGGCCGGCACTGCGTCGGGGAAAAACATTCAGGTGGGTTTTACAGCCTGAGTGGCGGAAAACGCTGAAGGATGACAGATTGTGGACATTAAGTTGTTAGTTTTCCGCAGTGGGCCACTCTCGGAAAAATGAAGAGGGATGGTCTCCCATTCACCAAAATATTTGGGGAACTATATGTGTGATTATTCTGGTCCAAGTCAAGTGGTCGCATAATCACAACTTCCGACTGAATGAGAGCTGCACTGCGAGAAGCGAACAGTTTTTGGGTATGTATTATGAGACAGGAAAAGACGCATGTACGCAACTTCCCTTTGGTGAGGGTTAACGATTAAGTCGTGAACTGAAAAAAAAAAAAAATGATAGAAGTTACCAATCTTCAAGTCGATTCTGCCGGAGAAATGGTTACCTGTACCAGTATATAGTAGCGTTTACCTTTCTTCTGGCAGAAGTGACTCTGAATTGACGCTGCGTGAAATGCAGCGTGAAGGAATGGCAAATTCTACCTATCTTTTTTTTCAGGGTAACAAAATCACAACTACTAACTGGATGAGAGCAGCACTGTGAGAAGCGAAGGTTTCTGGGTGTTATGAAATCTTCGACTGGAAAAGCACCCAGTTTTGGTCTGTCTAGAAAAAACCAATCAGGAGAAGCGCCTTCAAATTTTGCTATAGGCAGCACAACACTACTCCAGAGGTAAAATAGTTGTATTCTCCGATAGTCGTCTACTTCTTCGAAACTTATGAAGCTGTAACAATGGATATCTCGTCTGCAGACTTTGCGGTTGATTTGTTGTCTCATTAATGAATGAGAATTTGTTTTCTAAAAATATTTATTCTCATTTATCACATTTGCATTTTCATTGCGGAGGAAAGTTTTAATATGGAAATCTATTCGTTAAATCCTGGAAAAAGATGCAGGATTCTTTTTTTTTCTTTTTTTTTTCATAGAATGGTGTCCGCAGCCGAACACCTGTATCATAAGAAACTCAAAATCAGAAAAAGGTGGCATAGAAGCAATAAAAAAACAACGACAAAAACATGGAGGCTGGGAAAAAAGGGTGGATTTTAGACCAAGTGAAAGCATGGAAAAATTAGGAATGGGCATCCATGATTATTAAGGAATGAAACGCATTCGAGGTGCACGGTCATGCCTGACCTAGAATCACGTATTCACTATTCACAGTCGAGTGGAACGTGATCAAATAGACGAAAATATCAACGGATTTCACCGCGCTTATGCTCGACGTTGCCAATCGGAAGGACCAAGTTGAAATTTCGGCTACTAGGTGGAAAAAAAAATGATGTACGTGATATCATGAGATGAATGAAATAATATTATTATTTTTGTAAATTTTGGGAATAGCGACGCAGGTCTCAATACAAGGATCGACAAAAACCTCAGAGCACCTGATTTTTTCATTATGCACTTTCATTATAAACTATCATTCCAACGAGAATTGATTAATTGTGTTTGATTTTGATAAATCACCGGATTTCTAATGAACATATAGGACATTGTACATTGAATTCAGGACACTAAAATGATCTTCAATTGCAAGTTCCCGAGATGGGCATCGTTCTTTAACCCTGCGTGGGATAACACCTTAACGACCTTAGCCTTAGCGATTAGGAAGCTGAATCGGTCAAAATTAAAAGGGACTTACGCGCTAAAAATGAAAGTGAGAAAAACAGTAGGAACTGCATTTGACGATCCGTTTTAAAACTTAGATTCAATTGTGATGTGATTCAATAATTTATCGATTCAATAATTGAGAACTTAAGAGACTTAAAATGGGCCGATTAAAACGATTTTGACAGGTTTCTTATATTTTCAATTCTGGCTCTTCGGTCTTCTTGAGAATGATCGAATAAATTAGCGGAGGGAAAAAACCGAAAAGGAAGGACCGAGTTAAGTCGAAAGGAACCAAGGCACATTAGCTATTGCCGACTTTAACTGGGCAATTTAATTTTGAACATAAAACGGTTGTGCGGATTTTTGAGCAAACAGTGAATTTTCTGCATAGTTCGAATCAAATTCCTTAAAATTTTCAAAGGAATCCGCACGAGTGTTCTCTTGTAAAAAATCAAGTTGCCCATTTAAATTTAGCGACACTTGATGTGTCTCGGCTCCTTTCTGCTAAAATTGGTCCAAATGCACGACGACGGGGATCAACCGTGATAAAAAAATGGCGGACAAAAGGAAAAGGAATCTGAATGCAACGCACAGTGGATAAGGTAGGTCACTCAGAGAGGTCGGACATGGAATTTTTGACTGGAACTGAAAATTTTCGTGTTTATTTCGTCACATTAAAAATTTGAAGGGGTGCTTCTCGGAATAAATGTTACGGAAAAACCATTTGAACCACTTTCAGAACTTCAAAGTCTTGTATAAAAGGAGCTATAAGCGTCTAAAGTTTCCAAATTTTCTCCGACCTCTCCTTTTGACTCAATCCATTGTGCGGCGCACAGTGGATCGAGTCAATTAGAGAGGTCGGACATTAAATATCTGACTAAAACTACCAATTTTGAATTTAATTTCGTCCTATTTTAAATTACAAGGGGTGTTTTCAGCAGAAAATTTCAATAGGCAACCAATGGACCCACTTTTAGAACCTCAAAGTTTTGTATAAACGGAGTTATAAGCGTTTAAAGTTGCCGAATTTTGTCCGACCTCTTCTATTGACTCGATCCGCTGTGCGGCGGTAGACGAGAGAGAACTTTGAGCGAGAGCGATCGCCGTTGTCAGCCGAAGTCGAAGACGTTGCGACTTGCGATCCGACGCGACGTCAACGTCAAAACAAAAGAGTCGCGTTTATATTGCCGTGCCGCGGAGTCAACTTTCCGCCACCTCCTGGCCTTCCCGACAAAATCAATACTCTTAATTGTACGTGTCAATTCTTTCAATCCCGACTCCTCCGCCGAGCTCCCTGTCTCCTCCTTCATTCCCTTTGTTTCCGGATTTGTTTAACTGCTCATTACGTGTTTATGTCCGTTGCTCCCGGCTTGGCGCCGGTGCTCCGCGGAGACCTGCGCTGCGATGAAGCCAGATTTGGACTACATTTTGCAATTTGGAACTATAAATTCTGGCCCGGTTTAAAAACAACGTATGTCCCATTAGTTTCCCAATGCACATGAGTGTTTTTTTAAATGAGCCTGAATTTATAGTTCCAAATTGCAAAATGAAGCCGAATTTGATCGGCGATCGCGAATCTCAAAGCAATGGGTCAGTAGCGCTGGTCTGTTAATCTTCTTTCAATGCTTGATTCGTGTCTGTCAGCTGGAAAAATTAAAATCTGTCCAAACAGCAATTTTCAACATTCAATATTAACTGCGATTTCGCCCTTCAGCGGTCAGCCCACGTGCCAACTGGGGACTTCGAAGAGGCTCATCGATGGAACTGTTGACTGTTGCTTTATAAAAATTCTTTGAAGAGAACAGATGTGTTCAGGACGCATCAAAGATCAGATCTTTAAATTTTAAAGGAATTTCGTGCAAAAATGGCTGCGAAATTGAGGAGCTTTCCGGAAAAAGGGCACGTAGCGTGTGAGAAAAACGCATTTTAAGTTTCTATCATTACTGTTTGGCCACTGGCGTTATTTTAATTTTAAAAAAAAACTAACAATGGATTTAACTTAAAGTAACTAAATTTTGTCGATAAGAAACGTCGCTATAAGTCGAAATAAAATCATAAGAATTCTTTTTCGGTGTATACTGTAGAATACGGCGAAGTCGCTTACTCATCTTCGTTAAAATTGTCAATTACGCGGTATTGTTCCTCATCAATCGAGATTGTTCTGCAAACACATACTTAGTATAAAAAGAGTCAAGACATCAAATTGAAAAAAGAAAAAAAAGGAGATTGTCAACATGGCCAAAGGTGGGGGAGACGTAATCAGGCGTTGTGATTCGACGCTTCTTCCGAATTTGAGTAAGACATCATTGACAGCATCGAGTGGAGTAGTCCAGGTTCTTATGTTCAAAAAAAGCTTCCCGTGGAACGGTAAGTGAAGCAAGTGTGGAAAATATCTTAATCTCTTCATTTCGATGCGTAAAAAAAGAATTTCGATGTTGTCAAGCTCAATTTTGCGTCCAACCCCCCAAAATCAAGATGGCGGCCAAAATGGGGGCTCGGGGGGTGAAAATTATGGAATTTGATTTTGATGTCATGATTGGGGTCNTGAACTAGAGCATTGCGAGTTCACGCCTCGCGCCAACGCGCCTTCAATTTTGCAGACGCAACACGGACATCCATCGAGCACGAATAGTTGTTTCTCTGCGCCGTCAACGACTCATGTACGCACGTCCTTTACTTTGCCCTGTATCCACGCTCTGTCGGTTCCGCTTGTGTGATTTGATGATGACGTGAAATTCAAGGATACTGAAGGGATATCGTACATTTCAAGCATTTTTAACGGCTTGAGGATTCCAAAAGAATTTCATGTCAACGACTGCATTCAACGACTCTCTAGGAACTCGTGAACCTTAGACAATTAAACCCGTAGGTAAACTGATTGTGGAACGTCGCTGTAAATAAAAAAAGAAGTTGTAAGACTGGAAACCCTCTTCTGTATAAAGAAAAAATAAAAAAAACAAAAACATAAGAGAAATAAAAACCTGTATACAGATCATTATACAAATAAGGTCAGATCCATGTCAGTGTCATCAGCAATGTAGTAATTACTAACTATACTTTCTTCCCATGTTTTTTTTTTTTTTTTTTTTTTTTTTTTTTTTTTTTTTTTTTTTTTTTTTTTTTTTTTTTTTTTGGCAGAAAACGGGTTATTCTGCGAACGTTATACACATGATTCCGAAACCACTTGGCTGAAAGTGTAGCATCAAACAACGTCACCCCACATGGATGTGCAACGAATGCTGGACAGTTGCCCGCGTTTAGCAGAAGGGAACCAAGCCATACCAGCTATGGAAAATTTTGAAAATTTTGAATTTTTAAGTTTTCAAAAAAACTTAAACAAGTTTTCACATGAAAACGATTGTGCAGATTTGTGCGCAAATTTTGGTGAATTTTCTGCCTAGTACGAGCCAAATTTCATAAAATTTTCAAAGGAATCCGCACAAATGTTCTCATGTAAAAAATAAATTGCCCCGTTAAAATTGACAATAGCGGATGTGGCTTGGTTCCTTTCTGCAAAGCGCTGTCCATTTAGACAACTTCTTTGTCCTGCAACGCAGTGCGCAATCAGGGCCGCTCGAGTATATCCTTCCGGAAAGCACCGTCCATCCGACAACTAACGAGGGAGGGAAGTGCCAGCTTTTGGTGAGCCCCGAAAAAGGAAGTAGCCTGGTGGAACAGACGAAATCCATCGAGAGACACCGCTCATCAGAAAGCTCCGCGCTCGGGTACAAAATAATTCGCGAGACTCCACTCTACCTAATTACGCGAACGGCCCGACGTAATGCTGCGTGCGTGAACGCGGAAGAGAGCGAGCGCTCGCAACAAAGGGTTAACGAGTCGTAAAAAAGATGCGAGGGGGCAGGGGGCGAGCTAATTGGATAATCACGACACGTGAGCGTGGAGCCGGGCGTAAATCACGGGGAGCCTGTCGCAAATCTAATATCTCCGACGAGCGGACTCAAAAGAGCGTTGGCAACGAAAACCTCCCGCGGCCGCGCTCCGCTGGACGTCATGAAAGCCCGCTTGCCATCCTCCAACGTGCCGTAGAAACTATTACACTAAAAGAAAAATAAACAAAAAATTGGTTCCTGTAGGAGAAACACAAAGCAACTTATACTATCAACACTTCAACCTCCTATTATGTCCACTGGAAAAGAAACAAATTGGATCTAGAGTAGAGTCCAGACTCTTGAAAACATTGACAAGAAAAAGGACTCTTTATTCAATCGGATTTAAGCTTAAATCAAAATGAAATCCTCTCAAATTAAGAGGCTTGGTTCTCGATTTAAGCTTAAATCTGATTGAATTAAGAGTATTTTTCTTGTCGGTGTTTTTAAGAGTCTGGATTCTAGATCCAATGTGGTTTTTTTTCAGTGTAGTGGTTGTAGCGCTAGCTCTATGATCGGGAGGTCCCGGGTTCGATTCCCGGCGAGGCGACCCGAGTTTGATGGTCTCAGACAATGGTTTCGTGGGACTGGTTGTTAGGGACGGAGGGGGGATGGGATTAAAAGCGCAGGATTAGCCCTTGTGGGCTACTTGAAGTAGAAAAAAATAAGAAGAAAAAAAACGTAAGCTTTCGGTTTATTTTAAGGTTTCCCTGTTTTTCGACTGTTATCTGGGCTAAATAAAACGCAATTGGTAGCGCTAAAACGCGGGTCCAAGATGGGTGGCTCCCACCCACGAGGTTGCGATCACCTAATAGGTATTTAGTTAGAAGACTGGTCAGCTACTTCTTGATGCACGAGAAAATGTTTCTGACGATAATCGAGTACGACTCATTCAAGGATGGCTGAACTGCTGATATTTTTTATTAAATTAGCACGGAGAGATTTATTAAGTATTAGAAAGGAATTAAGTTAAGAAACTAACGTAACTAAGTTGACGAAGTTTAGACACGCGACTTCTGATTTTTGAGTCGCCAATTTCGAATTTGTCGACAAATTGCCAAGATTTTAACATCCTGGCATATTAATTGTGTGCAAGTTTATGGCACGCTGCAGCGCGAAGAGATGCTAGCTCAAAACGCGCACTGACGCCTACAAACCCAGGGATACTTCAAGCATTGCGCAATGCGTGAAGTAGCCCCTTACAAACCTAAAGGGATACTTCAAGCATTGCGCAATGCGTGAAATAGCCCTTTAGGTTTGTAGGCGTCGGTGCGCGTCTCGCGGTGGCAGCATACCGCGGCTCTCCCGGCCGCGCCGGGCGGGTGGTGAACGATTTCTTTCAGCTCCCTGGCAGAGAAACTCGTGTATTGTGTGATTGCGCGGCTCCGGACGGCACGCAGGACGGAAAAACAAAATGCATAGATTCCATTTTTGAATGATATCGTTGGAAGATGTTGTGTTATCATTACTGGTTGCATCCAATTTGAACTAACGCGATTCCCGCACAATAATTATAAACTTACAAAGGTTCTAAAGTTTGCACTTTTCGTGTTATACTTTAAACAAACTCAGAACCTCATCTACAGAAATGGAAAATTCCAGTACTCTTTATCAACAGTGGAAGGCGAAGCCAGGCAACTAGTGAGTACCTTGGGAACAACATCCGAATAATACACAATGGGCCTGTTGCAAACTTTTGCTAGAGCAGAATGAAGAGTTGTTTCCTATAGATAATGCCTCAAAAATCACGATGAGCGCATCGGCAAAGTCTGAAATGCACTGATAAATTCACAATCCGCGTAAGAAATTTGCGTTATTTTGAGCTTCCCGCTTCAAAAACGATACTACTGAACAGGTGAACATTTTGTTAGAGGAGTCGCTCCATCGTCGGCAATATTCATCATGGCCGACGCTTGCAAAGTTCCTCGCGTAATTCGAGGAGAGTTCAAGGTCAGGTAAGGCGGGCGAGGAAAATATGAACGTAAACACGCCAATTGTTATATGGTTTAATCCTGTTCAGGTGTTATCTCGTCCCATCACACGTGTTTTGGCGGACTGGCGTCGGCCATGATGAGTATTGTCGCCAATGGAACGACTCCTCTAACAAAATGTTCACCTGTACCGTAGTATCGTTTTCGAAGCGGGAAGCTCAAAAAACCGCAAATTTCTTGCGCAGATTGTGAAGTTATGAGTGCATTTCAGACTTTGCCGATGCGCTCATCGTGATTTTTGAGGCATTATCTGCAGGATACAACTCTTAGTTTTGCTCTAGCAAAAGTTTGCAACAGGCCCATTGCGCGGGTTTCAGGTTTTGAGAGAGAGATTTGAAGGTTATACGTAAAAGAGAATGTGGGGGGTGCTGTTTCGTTCTTTTGGTCCTGCACTTCCCTCGGAAATAAGAGGTCGTACCACCTCGTCGTTGGTGGTGCTTCATTTCGTTGCATGCCGGTGCAACAATGAGGGTACGCAGTTTCATTTCAGGATGGACATCTTGCCGCGGGCAACTCCAGTAATGGAAACTTTTTCAACCTTCCGGGGAAACACCGCGGGGGCCCAGGCTCACGAACATAAAACAGCGGTCCCTGATGTTCCGCGGGTCAAGAGACACACTTCATTGATCAAAACTATTAATTAGCTTCGTCCCGCTCGCATGCGGTGAAATTGGTTCCGAGCCTTTTGAGGTGCGGCTATTATTGTTCTGAAATTGAGAATTACTCACGGCCGGCGTTTCTCTCGCATGACCGGCTCTGCCTCGTTTCAAGAGGACAAAGTTTCAATATTTATTGCGAGGTAACGACCACACCCGAGCAAAAAAAAAAAAAAAAAGTTGCACTGTTCCATTTCATTCATCAAACCTCGCCCTTCTCCCATGTATCACGAATCGCCGCCAAATTGTACCGATAAAGAGCTAGGCCATTGTAAGGCTAAGAAGAGAGAGGCTTCACGGTTGCCGGATAAACGCATAGTTCTCGACTGGATTCCGCTTATCAAAGAGTCCATGATCCAGTATATTTATTGAGATTAATTTATATTATAAAAATGTATTTATTCATCAGTGCATCGTACGCTGATTCAGAGATGGATGCACTCATATTATAGTCGTGGTTTGATTTCAGTGCGAACAATTTTTTGTGTAACGTCTCATGCTCTGTTAACTTATTTTTAGCCTCGTTTCCCCCGATTTTAAATCGATCGTATAATGTATTTTTTTTTCGGGCTATATATTTAGTTCATTTTTAACTTTATTTAGTTGTTTACTGGTAAGTGTCCTTAATAAATGACCCTATGGGTTATTCAGAAGTCACGCACCACTGGCCATGAGGGGGGTGGCCAATTCAAATTTTTGAGTCGCACCCCACCCCCCTCTCTTGAAGGGGTCAAAAATTGAAAAGTACCGAAAAAGTTTTCCCTCTCAATATGAGGAAAAACGTCACAAACCGCAAATCGATATCTTAATTAGAACTAAAGTTATGGCAAATGGTGCGTGCCTTTTGAATAACCTTGTATATTCAGTTCTCTTCTTCAAGCTTTTATCAAATAACGTGTATTGAGGGTGATACATAGTACCAAGGTGTTGTAGATATTATAATATCAGTTGGTAGCATGTATCGAGTAGTGAATATTGGCGCTACTAGTTGTCACAGCCTGCAGGGTAACCTTGTCTTCGTTATATCAATACACCCAGTTTTTGCTCACGCAACTCTCGTTCACTTTTCTCTATTCATCATCCTAAGTTTTAGGATATACAAAATGGCGACGAGCTTTTCTTCAGATTTATTTCAGAGTCCGGAACTCTTTCTTTGTAACGTTTTTTCGGATTAACGGTCGCGTTAGGATAGAACGGATATAATTCTAATACTAGGGACAACCCATGTTACTCGTCATCGAGGCCTTCCTGGTTGGTTTGTTTACATCGTAATTGACTTCAATTTTCATGCGTAGGATGAACTATTATTCGTACTGACCGTAGCTCCTAACTACCTTCCTTAATGGGTCCGATTATCATCATTTCGCTTGTGCAAGAGAAAGATTTTGTTGAAAATGAGTCGTCATTCAAGAGGTACGTTACTTTCCATCGGCCTCACCATTTATCTGAACACCCTCTCCCGAGCAACTAGTTGGTGCTCAGGAGAGGAATATAATTATATCCACAACACTTTGGTTTTATTTATCACATTCGATACAAAATGGTGTTGTTCAAGTGGAACTCAATAAATGATAACATGTAGTTGAGGTGGTGCATCTGTGTTTCAGATACATATTTTAAATTGAAAACAATGCGCAATTACGTTGGACCTTTTGCAATAATGGTCACAGGTTTGCTACTTATAATTACACAAAATGCGTAGTGAAATGGACCACTAGACAAGGTACGAATTTAAGCAATCTGATACATGTTTCTTAATCAGAATTTCACGTAGAACACGATTCACACAACGGGAATTACTGAAACCAACTCCTAACAAAGATATTAACGTTTTTATTTCACATTGGCTACAAGGAATTCGAACTGCCCGCTCACAAGAAACTCAAAGCTCTACGCGAGTCAAATCGCGCACTACAACGGTTTCTGCAAGCCTCTCAATCGAGCAATGTTCATTTTCCATCATGTGTTGTTCAAACTATAAGCAATTTGTTACAGCTGAGCCAAAGCGTCAAGACTGAGGTTGCCAGATTTTTACATCGCAGAGACTGTCATGATAACGTTTAGCGCGCGATGTGAATCACGTAGAGCATTGAGTTTTAATGAGCGGGTGGTTTGAATTCACGCATCAAAAATTATCAAATATCTTCGTAAGAAGTTAATGTCGGTAATTTTCAATGTGCGCATCGTGTTCTACGTGAAATTTTAGTCACGAAACATGTATCAGAATGCTGAAATTCGTACCTTGTCTAGTGGTCCATTCTGACAATTAATAAGGTACAAAGTTGCCGTGCCTTCCAAAGTGGGTATTAGCCATTGAAGAAGAGGAGCGCTATCGCGGCGGACGAATGATAACATCGTCACCTTTCGGCCTCAGTGTCACAACCGCCATGAGACGCTCAAATTTTCCACCGCCATTTTATTTTATTCCCCAGACATTGTTGGTTGAATCTGTTTGGAAATTTCACTGAATTTCATCGGCAGCACAAAGAAAATTTAGTGAAATTTTCGGACAGCTTCGTTGAAAAATTTCTCTGTAAAAAAAAAAAATGTCGACGGAAACTATGAAACGCCGCATGGCGCTTGTGATACTTAGGCCGGAATATGCGACGACATGCTTGTGTAAATACCTTTACGGTGGCGTACGACGGGTAATAATGTGTCAGAATTGAAGAAGGAAGCGTATTGTTCCAAGGCGTTTTGGACGAACGAAAAAGTTTTTAACCTGAGAAATTCGCGTGAAGTTGTTTCGACTCAAAAGTTTATCGCATGAAATGAGTCGCGACGCAATAACACAGCTCGTCTTTTGACTGAACAGCCGGGCGAAGGAGTGTTAAGATGACTTCGAAGTCCCTCAAGTGCAATGTTGTAGATCTTTCCAGATTAGCATCAAAGACCTTCTTCACGTTCACATATTTTGAGAAACCTTCCTTTCCATTGTATTTTTGGAATCCCATAAATTATTTCACTTGAAAAAAAAAAAAATTGACGTGCACTCAACTTAGATTGCTGAAGTCGGGTGCACAATAAAGCTATCTGAGACTTTAATTGGTGGTCCGAGCGGAGGGTGCTACGACAAGTCTTAACCTCTCCAAACTACAGGTTGCTAGCTGTTAACACAATTTCCGGTTCAGCAGCACAAGTTAGGAAACTTTCTCGAGATCCCTAATATAATTTCTTAAAAACGATGCGACACTGATAATTTATGTATGTTACACTTTCCTCATTGAAATAAATTAAATATACCATGATCATAATCAACCCTTCCTTCTTGTCCAGGACTTAAATGCATGCAGCGAGGAGACCGATGTGCCGGGCGACTGGAAAAAATAACTTTCGTAAGAAAATCGTCGAAAGTATAGCGAAGGAAAAGGTGGACAACAAACTGTGGAAAATTCAGAAAGTTTTTTCCCATCACCATCCTATATTAACTTTAAAATTCGAAGGATTTCAGGTATAGACGGATCCCGATTAATATTCGATATCAGTTTTCAAAGTCAATGGAACGCGTCTTCTTGATGCATTAACCCGAACAAGTGCTCTGTCAATGCACAATGCTGCTGATCAATAGCAGTAGCCCTTGACACATAATTCGAGTTATTTTATTATTTCCTCATTCAACCTCCTCAACAATTGACCGAGACTTTCGTTTCACATTATCCATCTTTATCTGCATCCCTTGTCCTTCAATGGTTTTATTCTTACTGTTTACAATTCAATACCTAGAACAACTGCTGGAGGAGCAGCAACAACTAATACTCGAAGAATAGCAACTGAATCTGAATCAGCAACAACAAATTGCACAGCTGCAGCAACATGGTGCTGCTGCCTCTCTTGCTGAAGAGTAGCAGCAAGAGGGCACAGAGAAACCGGTTGTCCTGAATTTTTGGAATGGCATACAACTGTCACATTCTGTCAGAAAATCCTCCACATCTTGATAAGGTCCTCCATGGAGGAAGACTGGTATCAGCGCATTCGGCATAGCGGTGAGTACATTCCCTCATTTGGTTGTACTCGTAGTCGCAAATTCCAAGTTTCACTCACTAACCTTAATACTCCATACTTTACTGAATTTTTGTTGATTATTTCATGAAGCTTTTCCCGGATACGTGGATGTTTAAATCCTTGAGATCGTACACGTGAGGATCCTTGTACCCTAATCGGTATACCTCCCAGTCCACGGTGACTTCCGACCAATCTGACTTAATGTCTTTTGTTCCCTCCAGCGAAAGTTTTCAGGAGATTTGCTATAGTGAAAATGATTGATAAAGCTTCCATAAGACTGTTTTACAAAAATGGGAACTTTAACCTGCTGCTCATTGCCGTCTTATTGTCTGCGGCGGCTGAAATTTTGCCTTGCCACCAGGAACACTTACGGTTAGTGCAACATATGAGTAAAGTTCGGCTCAACAATAAAAGGGACCCGAAATTGTATTTTTCAAAACAACTTCTAACAGTATACATTTCCGACCCATAGACGTTCCCACACTTTTCTTTTAAAAGAAAAGGCCATAGGCCAAGTGCTGGTGATGATTTTTCTGGAGGACTTTTTATGGTTTTCTTCCGTCTTGGGGAAATGCTGTCAATTTTGCATTTTCCTCAGGATGCCTGGTATTGTTTCCGAAACTGTGTATATACGAGAGAGAGGGATGTTTCCTGAACTATGGTGCTCCCACGGGACCTTTCTCATTAATCCTGAGCAAAATTGGCAACAAGGTGGCAACTCCTTTACAAGGAGTTGCAGTACTTGACGCAGGCAAAGGATACTTGAAGAGCGCTCATCGCCTCGCCCGCGCACGGAAGAACACAATGGTAACTTCTCCCTAGCTCCCTGCCCGAGCTCAAAAGAGAGAAAAAAGGGGTGGATAAGGGAGAGAGGGAGAACTTTCAAAACGTGCTTTACAAAATAACACACGGCTTTGCATATTAAACCCATTTACAAGATTGAGCACGATTTGCTCGGCTCCCGGTGCAGTCCCCCGATGCAGTCCGCCGCGCGTCCATCGGGCGTTTTCAGCGGATGACGATGATTTCTCTTTAAATCTCCTGCTTTTACTCCGCCGCGGCTTAACTACTCCGTGTAAGCCGTTAATTTTCCACTAAAGTGAATATGAATTGACGTTCGATCCATTCAATTTGTAGGACTCCCTTGGTTTCCTCTCTCAAATATGCCGCGTCGCATCTCCTGTCGACTGAACCGACTTCCGATTGATTCATGGGGTATTATTAATAAAAAATTCACTGCAATGTTGAACAGCAAGGAAATAATGACAGATTTTTAAAATTCCGTCGCTTACTTCATACAGAATCAGCTTCACGATAGAAACGCAGGAATGAAAGGAAGTCTTGATAACAGCATGAATTAATAAACATACAGCATCCGTATATAAAAAAAATTCAGGTATACGAACCACCGCTGCCCCCCCCCCCTTCACCACTTCGTCCAGGAATGGACTGTCTCATGTCACTAAATACTCAGTTATCAGAATGTGACCGCAGCAGTTTTAGTAGGCACTTGTACCAAGTTGTTTATTGTTAATTGAAATATGTATTTAAATTTAGTTGTCTCACTACAAAGGTCCGGACAATGGCAATTGTGCCGAAAACCTTTGACTAAATGGTATAATCAATATGGCAGTTTTATGTAAGTAAATACTTGCACATTTTTGAACACTCTACCTACACACCTACCTAACAAATTCAATTAACTGCTACTACCGATATGTTGGAAAATAATAATATTTACTGATAATGTTTCGATAATATTTCAAATAATAGTATATTAAAACGTACATTATTGATGTTACGATAAAATCAATGAAAAAACTCTGCAAAAATATAACATAACAATTTTTTAAAGACTTATTTTTATTTAACATTGTACCAATGTTAAATGAGTATGTTTATATGTATTATTGTAAAACAACATTCCTGTAACGTTTAAGAGCTTCTTTGCGTTAACGTTTCCAGGCGTCACAGCACGCTTACTTCATGAAAAGTTACCCGCTACCGAACGTAGATTTCCTCGTTCTAGCCGCGGACCCGGAATTGGGAGAAAAAGGACCTCGGACAGCTCTTAAGATGAGTCTGATGTAAAATATTTGGTCAACCCATTCAAACAGACGGCTAAGTCTGTACAAGGGCCGGGATGAACTCGCAAAAGCTGGGAGTCTCTCTTATAGGTCGAAATGTAGGCGTAAGAAGGAATGTGAAGAGTGGCTTCATGAGACGGACGGAATTGCACCGTTTTCAGGGCAGTCAGAGGATACAGATTTTCCGGAAAGTTTGTTGTCGAAGGATAAGAATCTTGGCAAGCTGTTCAGCGAATGTAGTAATTCGAGAGTTGATGCACGTGGAAAAAACTTCGTGCGTGGAACCCGAGGTTGCGGTCATACGAATCTCTGAAGTTTTCGGATCATCCGGATCGCGCATCCGAAAACTAGAGATTCACTTGCCGAAGTTCAGGTCGAACATCCGTAGTACTCCGGTATTACCGAGGGGTTCGGCTCCCACATCTGAAGTGGTCAGTTGCAGGATGATAATGGTGATGTGATCAGACATAGTGATATTCTGGAATTTGATGATGTATTGAGTCAAGGTACTAGGACAGGTATCGCGGATGCTTTTGATTTACAGTGGAAAGAAGATCGAGAGCCACTCATTAGTCTCTTTGATAACATTACAGAAAATGCTGACGAATGGGACTCTGAGACAAGAGTAATGTCATTCGGATTTTTGAACTGTTTAAAAGATTTTACTTTTAATTTTCTTCTTTTAATCTTTGTAGAAATTTATAGAGCCTCTGATATCTTACATGCAGTGCTCCAAAGTATACCATGATTGTTGTACCATGATGTAGTACCATGATGAGTAACTCCCTATCCACTCCGTTTCCTACGCTTGATCCCATCTATGTCCAGATCCAGACCACCGCTATGGCAACATATTTTGAATCGCTCTACACCGACAGCCTCCTTGCTATCTTTCCCAATGCTGATGATAGTAATTGATTGTAATTTAGAGTATAACCTTAGTTCAGTTACTTTTTACTTCAAGCAAGTCTCTTCTATTCGTACTCAAGTCTCTTAATAAAACTATCATTAATTTCGTGGTAATAACGCGTAATCGCGTAACGCGTTATACTCTTTGTAGAAATTCATAGAGCCTCTCATATCTTACATGCAGTGCTCCAAAGTAAAACAAACGCGATAGGTGTTTGTGTGAAACAAATTGAAGGATTTTATGAATTCGTAGCATCCAAGCGGCTTGAATTTGATAGGATTTGGGAGAGCACCTTAGCTCTCGAAATGGTCGCTGAGCCGAAGCAAAAACGCGTCCGTACAGCTGACGTCGGTGATACTGAAGCTAGTTACAGACGTTTGCTGTATGAAATAGTGAATACAATTCTGCGAACAATGAATACGCGGTTTGGAAATTTCTCGGAGCTGAAATTTTTAGAGCTATTAAATTTTGCTGAAAATACGGTTGATAATGAAAATTCTTGTCAGTCATTACAAAAAAATTACAGCAGATTTTCTAACTTGCCCGCGTTGAGAATCGGTCTTTCGGTAGTTTACGAATGGAGGTCTTGATAAGAAAAATATTAATACTTCGTGGCATTCCCTCAAATCATGTGCTCTTGACCGAGACAAGGCTGGAGGAGAGGTTCTAAAATTATGCGAGCTATAGCACAAACGATTGCCCCCACAAGTGCGACTACTGAAAGGAGCTTTTCAGCCCTAAAACGGATAAAAACATACGTCCAAAACAGTTCTCGACAGGAAAGGACCTCCAATTTGGCCCTCCTGTCAATTGAAAAGGCCCTGCTAGGAGATGCGGAAGGATGCTTCATTTTACAAAAATGTAATACATGAATTTGCACAGAAGGACAGAAGAGTTCCTTTCTTCTTTAAGTAAATGTATAAGTAAGTATTTACAGAATAATAAACATACAACTTAATTATTTCAGGGGGGGGGGGGTTGCGAACTTTTGGGACACCCCCTGAATACGGCCCTGGATGGCAAGAATTGTTTCTGTTCCTGCAGTTAAACCCAAGCGACCAGCTCGGCAGCTATGCTCATTTAATAGGTCAGTAGCCAATAAACGGAGGGAAACAGATCTTGACCCCGACGAACCATGCGGGGGCCCTGTCACGCGGAAAAGAGCTGGAAAAGTTTAATATTTTTTTTTGGTGTTCTAGGACTCATGACTGTCGTCCGTCAGGACAGAAAAATATTGTATGAATTTGTTATTTTAGGTGCAAGTAAAACTAATGTTGCCGTGCAAGTTCATATGTAACGTTTTTTCAACAAACGCTCCCAAATCTTAGAAGATTTACAAACCACTTGAAATATTCTCCAAACAATTATAGTATAACCTATGTAGAAAACCCGGTACCGCCGAATAGCATATTCTACAGCGTTACCGTACCGCTGAACAGCATATTCTGCTGCGTTACCGTACCGCTGAATAACGTCATCCTAAAGATATTGTATTCCTAAACGGTGTCTGGTTTGGTGAAAAGTCAAAGCCAACTTGTGGGAATATTTTTAGCGCTAAATTGGTAGATGAGCTCTCGTTCATGCTCCAAATTAGATCCGACGAATTTTGATGGAAACACGATTCTGAAAATGTGTCACTTATCGCTCTCTCCGCTACCACGGCAGAAGCGGGAGCCGGGTATTTTGCCCGGCGATTTGTCGGCGGTGGGAGCGTCAATAGCGTCTAGCTTCGCATCTCCGCTTGTTAGCGTCTAGGTGCTCCTAATAAAACCCCGGCTTGGCACCCTCCCTCGACATACGAGGGTTTCAGACGTTTCCGTCCCCTTGATAGACGTCCCGCGACCCGCTTTCAACACGTGGATCTCCTCATACGATAAGCGCCGGGCGTCGCTGACGAGACATGAGAGGCTACTCCGATTGACGTCATTAACCCCAGCCCAATCAAGATACCGGATCAAAGTGCTCTCACCGATTTTATCCAGTCCGCTAACGTGTGGTTTCATTCTCTTCGAGATAATATCTTTGAAAGAGTTTTTCCGGTAAATTCTACGGTTGCACTGGAAACATTTTCGCTGCCAGGAAAATGTATGATTCATGCTTCCAATACAAGGATCGGTTCATTTGGACCATCACGGTTTATCACATTGAAAAAAGAAGTTACGGGCTTTATAGACATACAGTCTGTTCCGAGTTCAGAGAGAGTTTCGGGTGCTGGAGCCGTAGCTTTGATTCTTCCGGGTGCTACGCCCGGAGCTTTCCGCATTTGAGCCAGGAACGTGGATGGTATAACTAGATAGCCCGTAAGGACGGCTTCCACGGCCGGAGTTTATTTTTCAGTACATAGTTTTTTTTCAGGAACTAAGGACTAAGCTCCCTGACCGCTCCACGGTTGAACCCTCCCACGGCACAAAATAGTTAAACAAATATGATACTAATGGGTTACGAGAAAAGAAAGGAAAGTAGTAGTAGTTGTAGCGAATGGGTGGAAATGAAAGCACAAGGTGGCAAAAAAGAATACTCGTTGAACTTTTAAACATAATTAGGTACCCCATAACGAGAATTATTCCCATTCAAAATGTACATATTTTCCCTTGAGTGACAGGCTTCTTCACTTTGATCACAAAACAGACGCATCAAATCCTCATGATACACTTGCAGCGCATTTCAAATTCATTTCTCAGTAAGTGGAATTATTGAATAGAACTGAATGTGGAAAGTTACATTGTTCTGTGCCTTTGTAAAACCAAAAGCAATGCTCTGAAGATAGGGTAGGTCTGGAAATGCATTGGCTACCATATGAAAAAATAAAATGTTACGATTTAATGGCTGTAATTTTTACAAAATGTTACCTTTAAATAAAATTTAAGTAATTTAATTACGTAACATTTTGTGAAAATTACAGCCATTAAATCGTAATATTGACGTGCATCGACATAGTTTGCACTAGGCTACTTCAGTATTTGCACGATAACGGAATACCTTCCAATGCCATTCTTCAAAGACCTTGAAAAAACATATGGTAAAAATGCCGCATCTATTGCCAGGGACTTTAGCGAGATCTCAGCTCAACTTCGCGCTGCTTTGGACAGGAAAAATTTCTTAGAATACTGTCGTAAATTCAGAGTAGCGCAGCAGTTCATTGAGCAGGAAAACAAAGTGTTGCATAATAACTATCAACTTCGACAAGTTAGGTAAAGGTTCAATAAGAAGGTGGTTAATGGTTTGATCAGTAAAATTGTGTAAAAAAAATAAGATATGCATGTTTGGCTGACCACTTCTGTATACTTAATTAAGAATTGAATGGTTTGGCGTCTACGCGCAAAAAATTGTTGCTCCATTTTTGTAAGAACATGATGGAAAATACTTTATTTTAACACGACTCCTCGTCTAGATACCCTACAACTTTCATGAGCCTCCCGTGTGGAAAGCTTACACACACTCCGGAGACCATCAAATCTGTTAGGAATCATTAAAATGAGTTCTAGTATATACTAATTGCAATTTGAAGGACAATATGTAGAACCTGGTGTGAAGAAAAGAATATCCGTCGCGTTTCCTGAAACTTTCAACTTGCACAATTATCACTTCTGAGAGTATCCCCGTGCCATTGGTTACGGCTTGACGAGTCTCTTATCCAATATGGGCTGCTCCGGAGCTAATAACCGTGTCGCGACCCTTAATATTCATTTTGTTTAATTAGGGCATAATAAATAGGAGCGCGGGGGGCTGAGGTTTGCTTCGCTCTGGAATCGACCCAGACCGAACATATTCATACATCTACTCCCGCGCTATGTTGCCGCATCCCACTTCAACCGAAACATTGCGTTGCTGCTTCACATTCGAGTAGGCATAGACAACAATTCGCTGATAATGGGACGGAGTTAAACAGAAAGGAACCAACCCACATCGGGATCGAACCGAGAAAAAGAGGTTTAAAGTTTGGCTCCTCACTGAGAAAAAACTATGGCTTATAAACCTATTAGAGGTAAATATGGAACACCACTAATAGTAGTACCTCTACATATAATAATAGCACATATACCTTAGTTATGGTACGGGGTACCTTAATTAGGTACAGAGACCTTAGTATGGTTCACAGACCGAGAATCATTAGTTTATTTACGACTATTATAGGTGTTCCATATTTACCTCTAATAGGTTTATAAACCATAGTTTTTTCCCAGTGTGCATAAGACTCAATGTAAAAGATAAACTTCAAGTTCAATTTCTGCAAAATTTGCTCCAACAAAAACTTTGAATTTTTGGCGATAGATAGTAGAGCAGTGGTTGAGTTCAAAACCACTCATAACTCAATTTTTTCCAAAATGTGGGTTGGTTCCTTTCTGCTTAACTCAGTCCAATGAGTGTACAGAGAAATGCAGGTGTCACGTCACCATCTCCGTGCATGTATCAAGACTCACCAGAAGGTGCAAATGAATGGAAAAATTATCTTTAACACGGAACAAATTGGATTGCTGAACTAATAATTTTGTCATTAAAAAGTGTCGACAGCATGATTTAATGTGGATTTTACTGTACAAATGCCAATTTAACCACCCCCGTGGTTAGATAAGCTGTCTACTATCGTAAAATGTACATTTCAACCACGTCGGACATATTTTTAAACAATTTAATTGTCAGATCAGCAATCCATTTTTTTCCGTGAAAACTGCAAGGGATCAACCAGAATCCGGTATTGATCGAAGCGGCTAATAGCGAGAATGCCTGCGACTGACCATCGAGGATACTCGACGAGCGGCGGTTAGAATGGACCAGTAGTCAAGGTACGAGTTTAATACAGTTTCTAGTTAGCATGGTGGTTACGAAAAATTTAAATTTTCCACTCACTAGAGTCTGCTTGATGATGTCGCGCCGTGAAACGGTTTGCACGATCCTCGATCGAGTAGTGTTCCTTTCCCACCCTGTCAATTTGTTTTTACTAGGTTTTCAGTCATCGATAAGTCTGCTTCGATTTGATTATTAGTGTTGCGATTTTATTCTTTTCTAGAAAAAGAGGTCAGGACAAAGTGAAGAAATGGAGGGATATTCCAAGCGTATGAAGAAAGAGTGAGTGTCGTTCAAAGTTTAAACAACAAGCGATAGCTGAGCCAAAGCGTTAAGATTGAGTTTGCCACATTTTCATATCGCAGAGACTCACCGTAACATTTAGGATGCGATTTAACTCAAGTACATGATTATTTTTTCTATGAACGGGGAGCTGAATGTAAAACGTTAGTATCTTGGTCGGGGGTAACTAAATTTGAGGTCCAGCTGCTGAAGTTTGGGTCACACATCTGGAGTACTTCAGAACTTTGGTTGAAACTTCTCTAGAGTTAACTGAAGTGCCGAAGCATTTCAGATGCGTGATCCGAACTTCGGCGGCTGCACTCTCGTTTTCGGATGCATGATCCGAATACTTCAAAGATCCATACGGCCTAAACTTCAGATTTCTTCCACGAAGATGGCTCTGCGTGATAGCTTCCTTCAGTGGCTTACAACGTGATGTTGAACCGGTTCCTTTCTACATGCAGAATGGACCACAGAATGGAAAAATGGGCCACTAGACAAGGTTTGTACGAGAGGTGAAATGTCACGAGTTTTCACTTCAAAATGGTCAGTAGAATACGATTCTTACAGCCCAGGCTTGCAAAAATGGGCCACTAGACAAGGTTTGTACGAGAGGTGAAATGTCACAAGTTTTCACTTCAAAATGGTTAGTAGAATACGATTCTTACAGCCCAGGCTTGCAAAAATGCCCCACTGACCAAGAAACCAAAATTCACATTTATGGGAGAAGCTGGTATCGGTAAAGGTGCAACGAGAGAGGTTTTAAGTGTTGCCATGAAATATTTGAAAGAAAGCTTGTACCTGGAGGGAGCCGCATTTTAAAAAACGTTAAAATTTAATGTAAAAGCTCATCGCAACGAAGAATACAAAATCCTTGGCACAATGATGGCTCTCTCACTTTTGAACAAAGCTCCAGCACCCGCCATGTTTAAAAACATCGTATTTGAACTGTTACTGTTTGGTGAATGTAGATAGAAGATCACACGATTTGGGGGTGGTGGAGGCCCATGGCTGAAAACTAGAAAAAACATTCATTCATGAGCAAGCTTTGATCCACTCATGAAGCTAAAATCTGAGGCAGCCACTTCTGAGCCTCCCCTTGCCAGTTATCCTCTTCTTGGCCATCAAGGAATAATGACTTTTGAGCTAAAAATTTGCAAAGATTTCATGTTTTGTTTCCACACTTGAGTGGTAGTGCTTCCATACAGGAAAACATATTGCATACATAAATGAGATAATGATGAACTGTACTCACACTTGAGCTCCTTAAAAATGGTGATGTACCTTTAATACAATGGTTAAATATGGTAACTAAACGGGGACTTACTTTCATTGTCGCACTGACAGAATGGACCGCTAGACAAGGTACGAATTTAAACATTCTGTTACAAGTTACTGAACCAGAATTTCACGTAAAGCACGATTCTCGCGTCGAAACCTACTGAAAGCACCTCTTATGTATAAACGATTTGATTTAACATCGGTTATGGAAAATTTAAATTGCCCGGCCACAAGAAACGCAACATGTACACTACGTGAGTGGTGAGTCAAATCGCGCACCACAACAGTTGTCACAGGCTTCGTAATAAAGCTATGTTCCCTCCCCGCCTTGCGTTGTTCGAAGTGTTAAAAACGTGCAATAGCTGAGCCGAAACACCGAAATTGAGGATGCAACTTTCATTCCGCAGAGACGTCTATAGTTACGGTAACTACGCGATTTGACTCACGTAGACCATTGCGTTTTCATGAGCGGGAGGTTTAAATTCGCGCGTCAAGAAACATGAAATATCTTGGTTAGGAGTTGATTTCAGTAATGTTGGTTGCGCAAATCGTGTTTACCGCGAAATTTTGGTTCTGAATCATGTATCAGACTGCTTAACTTCGTATATCTTGTCTAGTGGTCCATTGTATGTACAAAAGCCAGACACGGTTCACCTAGAGTCCCTTTATACCCAGAGTTACGACAACTCGATTATCAGCTGACTGGCAGCCGGCCTTGGCTGGCCATGGAGGCCGAAACGAGTGCACCCAAACGAACGATATTGAGGGATAAGGATCAGGAATCCTGCGATGTCTGTCAAACAAAAACAACAACATCAACAAATTGATCAATTAAAAAGAAAATGAGATTGGTTTGTGAATAATTTCTTAATCTATTTTCATTTTGGACCGATGGAAATAACAATTTACTCTTGATGAACCACAATGAGGTAATATTTTCATTATTCTTGTTCACATTCGAGGTACCGCCATCTTGGTGCACTCGTTTCGGCCTCCATGAGCGAGAACCAATCAGAATTGGATTTTTTTTTAGGCCACTTTCAGCCCAACCAAAAGTGAGTTGTCTTAACTCTGGGTATAAAGGGACTCTAGGTTCACCGTGAGCGGACATGTGTTTTTAAGATACATATAAAATCGCAATCGTGTGTGAGAAAAACCGCGGAAAATTACACCCGGCAACTCAGCCTCACGGGACAATTGGAGAGGGAGGGAGGGGTCGCTTTATTATCTTTGCCAAGTTATCACGGGTGAGCAGCCAGCAACCTCGGCGTCAGAATTCGGCCGTGTATTAGCGTGCACACACACCACGCCACGCCGGACCCGCACACAACCACACACATACGGCTCCCACCACCCCCTCCGCCAGGATTGCGGAGCGTGTCAGATCTCGGGGACCCGGGGGAAGGGGGGGGGAGGGCACGGCAGGGATGCGGGGGATGCACAATGCGCGGCACCCCAAGAATGTATTACAATGGCCGGGCGTCGCGTCGTGTCTTTTGTTCTAAGATTCAAATTTTATTAGCTCCTGTCCCGGAGCTTCCCTGTCGCTTTAAATTAAATTTACACGTCCGCGTAGGTCGTTGCGGGGATTAGCCGCCGAACACGGAACACGGCACACAGTGGTTCGAGTCAATCAGAGAGGTCGCACATGAAATTTTCGACTAGAACTGTAAATCTTCATATTTGGTTCGTTACATTTTAAATTTCAAGGTGTCCAGATCGTCGGCAATCTGCAATTGGTTCACGTGTTTCTCTGATAAATCGCAATTATACACATCGGTACAGTAAAAATTTGATGGGTTATGGCCTTCAAATACATGATCTCAGCTTGGAGCGCCTTCAGTTTCTGTGATACTCCACGCTTTGTCACAGAGTTAGTTTAGTTGCTTGTCCGATCTAAACCTAACTAAAGGGATCTCGCACTACACGCCCTCCTGAGTGTGTCTGTTACTACCATGTTTTTACGGAGGGAAAAGTGTCAATTTACATTTAAAGCAGAATCATCCGAACTCTAATATAGTTCCTTTGGGTTTAATGATTTTCCATCAATTAACCAGTGGCTTACGAATTATCAGCGATTGCTATTTGCCTGCGACATTCACAGAAGAAAATCTCACGAAGAAAGCAATTTTGGAACCTCGAAGTTGTGTACAGACGGAGTTATAAGCGTTTAAAGTTTCCAAATTTCGTCCGACCTCTCATATTGACTCGATCCATTGTGCGGCACGTTGAAACAGCCCTCCCACGACCCTGTCCAACGACCCGTTTGATGGCTGATAAATCGGGATAAGCGACAGCTCCACCGTCATCAGTCGCGGTGATTACTTCTCCAGGGTTAACTTGGTTAGCCTCATTGCGCGTGCGCTGATTGGAAAAAAAGTTAGATTCGTGTTCAATTATCGAGTGGGAACTCCTAACAGAATGGACCGAATCTGATTGAATGAATGATGAATTATGGCTTACCGCAAATTCGCCGTAGAAGTGAATACGTTTGAGGACAACTTACCTGAAACAGAGGAAAACATTTCAATGAATGGCTGATGATACAAATATTGTTGTTATTTTGTAATTCTGTACCCAAATGATGACCGGGTGTGGTCGAAAAGCTTCGGCTAAGTGAAATATAATTTTCACATAATGAATGATCACAGCGTATGTGGCAATTCTGCCTCTGCTTTTTATTAATTTAATTAATGCTATTATCCGCAGGATATTTGATTAAATATTGTTTCGGCTGTGCAAGCTGTTAGAGGAAACTCAACCCCGAAGTTTCAGAGATAGTGATGATAACGATTGACAGGTAAGTAAACGGGGAAAAAATTACGTACATAAAGACCCTCATGAGAGCGATATCAAAAAATTTTGTCACCAGCATCGACTTTATTGGTGCGTCTTCGACTGCAGACAAATGATATCGATGGCCGAAGTGCAAACCTACGTATTTTCATTGCATTAACCTCGGACATTTTCTTATTTTTGTTAACATTTAAAAGGGTTTATAGCGGTCTGGATTTCCGGGATATAATGGTACAGCCGCGGTCGGCCTTATTCTAATTTGTAGGTATAATTGACAATACATGGTGGAATATTGCGAGTTCACGTCTCGCAGCGACCGACGCACCTTCCTTTTGCAGATGCAACACGGACATCCATCAAGCACGAATAGTTGTATCTCTACGCCGTCATCAACGCGCGGTGAGGCGTCTTTTATTTGTGAAATCAGAGAGAGATTAATGCTAAGTTTTCTCGGCTATGATGGGTCCAAATCAATTATTATTTTGAGAGAGAAAAAATTTAAAAATGGTTAATGTCTCTCAAGCGCTTCAAAGGACGCACGTCTGAAAATTGGTATTTTGGCCGGAGTTGTGTCGTATCATGGAATTAGTATTACAACTACCTATCCCTAGAAATCCGTAAGCGGGGCAAATTAGCCCGACTATCTTTTCTGGAGAGTTATAAAAATGGCGGATAAGGAGGGGGGTGAGGAAGGGCCAATATGTTGCAAAAAAGATAAAAACTTAAAGTTGAAATGTATTTTTACCTTCAAAAGCGTAGAGATAACGAAGATAACACTTCAAAAACTATCAAAATCGATGTTTTCAAGTACAGGTCAATTTGGCCCAACGTGGAACTTCACTTATAAAGTAAGTCTTGGGCATAAGAAGGTTAAGGAGAAAATAAATTACAGGCTGATTTTCGACTATATAAGCCCCCAGGACTCCATGAGATACTTAAATTATCGTATTGGATCTACTTTTTTTGGAGTGATAGGCGTCCCAGAAACATGAAACGTAAGAGTTTTCGTGAGGGATTGTGTCTTCTCAATCCGCTCAGAACCGATTGCTACAACCTTCTTATAAGAAGAACGCTCTGCTTTGATCACACGATGAATCTGCCATCGTCATGCGCTCAAATATTTCAAGGCGAGGAATCAACTCGGCAGAAGTAGAATTCATAATACAAGTTTTTAATCAAATACTGCAGCAGATAGTTCCAAGACTTTTTGACAGGCTTGTTCTCGATATCATCTGAGATTGCCAACTCGATCGAGAAAAAAAGGCGACGGAATTCAAGGGCAAGAATGAATCATTACTGCGTTAAAAATGATGCGTCAAGTGATGTACTCTAAATCGACCAGCGGGCTAATTTTTGAAATTGATAGACAAAGCTATAGAAAAAGAAGACAAGACGGACATGGAGGGATCCTATTGGTGGAAGCGGGTGGTTGCAATGAAAATAGGAGGTAGTAAATAAACTAACTAACGATAACCCACAGGAGACCCTTTAGCTAGTCCATCATTTTTTCCCTTCGTCTATAATAACCACCCTTTTCAACCAACAGTATCGCTCCATACTCCTTAAGTCTTCTTTGTCGATCGGTTTCAACAATCAGCCTGCTGTGTCGAACTGAGAAACAGCTATGATTGATAAATCGATTAGTGCACTGAAAAAAATATGCCGGTAGATTTTACCATCTCTGACACAGTGATACGAATATGGTAATAAACACCAGACTCTATGATGGCATTTACCATACTATGGTAAGAATCACCAGAGTTCTGGCGAATACTACTATAATTCTGGTTATTTCCACTAAATAGTATCACTGTGTAAAAAATCAAGTAGACTCATAGTAAATGTCACCATACTTTTTTTTCAGTGTGGCTCATTGTGGAACACCACTAATGATAGTAAAGGCAACATAAAATGATGGCACATACATCTCAGTGATGGTACATCATTATATTACAGCTTATACCTTAGTATGGTACAAGATACCTTAGTACGATTTACAGACCGAGAATCATTAGTTCACATACGACTATTGGTGGTGTTCCATATGAATCGCTGATTGGTGTATAAAGCCATGAATTTTTCTACGTGTGGAAATAAAGAAAGGATCCTCGTGAGAAGAACTTTAAAAAGTGTAGCGCCACGAAAAATCAATAGGAAGTCTTGGTCCTTTAGCTGGGTAAGAAAAATCACACATTTGCATTGAATCCTTAAACAATGCGCATCAAAATCTTCGCATTTGCCAGAATTAATTAAGAAAGAAAGAATAACATAATGAAGACCGAACCAGGAAATCAATTGAAGTGTTAAGAGAATATGTGCTTAGTACGCAGGACAGCCTCAGTTTCTTGGGAGATGCAGAGAATTAAAGTCTAAACTTTTTCGGTTTCAACAGTCGGAGGAGTGTACTTAGATTATCATCAGGTTAAAACGACTTTGTCAACAACGCTCTGTTGTGACGACTTCCTGAACTGTCTCATCCAGGAGCTCAAAGCGTCTCGCGAGTCATGGATTACCGATGCGCCTTTGTGCGGATAGAGTTTATCAATTTCCGTGACTTTTTTCGAAGATTGAATTTTTAATCGACCTGCAAAGTTTTTACTGACTTCGTCGGTTCGGGCAAAAGAGTGGATTCCAAAAATAAAAAATTCAACCTCTGAGCTCTAAGGCTATGTTAATTTACGGTTTGCGTAGGAGACTTAGGGCCATGTTCGTCGTTGTTCCTTAGGTCGTAGCGCTGGTGCCTGTCAGGTTCGGCTCACTTTCTTGATCGGGAATCATCGGTCGTTTTTCCTTTTTGGTAGTTCGCGATGTAGAGGGAACTACATCTGGTACTTAGGTATTGATGCTTGACTTCAGCAAGGGCTCCAAAAATGTACAAAGATGCACATATTCTCTCGAACGATGTATTACAAAAGGGGGGTTGGCATTCGATAGCAGGAAAGGTGGAGGCCCCCATTCTAATGGAACCATCCCATTAAGAATTAGGCAAAAAAAAACAGCTGTTATTAATCGAAAAACACACCGATAATTAGTAGCTCTGAGTGTCCAGACTTCAGGATCATATATGACGAAACTTGTAAGGCCCTCCCTTGATTTATCCAATACGGCGTTAAATGTAACTGTCCTCTTTTACTTAATTTGATGCAAATGAGGCTCTATCTCAACTTACGTTAGCTAGTATCTGTGATAGCTGGCTGATGGCAACGTTGGCGGTGTGCGCATTAGTACTTCATAACACACCGATAATGTATATCTTAGAGTGATCAGGCTATAGGATCATATATGACGAAACATTTAGGGCCACTCTTGATCTTTCCAATACGGCGTTGGATATAACTGTCTTATTTCACATAGTTTGATGTGAATGAGGCTCTATCTCAACTTACGTTAGCTCATATCTGTGATAGCTGGCTGATGGCAACGTTGGTCGTGGGCGCATTAATACTTCATAAAAAGTTAACGCGGAAATTGTACTGTAAATAATTGAGCTGATGCCGGTATCGTGGCGTCGTTTGCCAGCTCACACTATCGGGCTAATTTCAAACTTAGTGGGCAAGGGTGCCGAGGTTACACCGGCTGGATGGAATACTATATCAAACTGAGCATCAACGAGAGAGCTTTTGCACGATACGGGGGCAACTCCCGAATGGTATGACGTCACACGGGGCGAGAGGTTCCACACAGGCACAAGAGTGAAAATGGGCCATCTCATGGAATAATACCTGACGGAAAAAAACATAAAGTCAGTGCTTTTTGTAACACACTGTTGTGTCGCCATCTTTGTCACGTCATTGGAGCTGACACTACACGGACGAATCTTATTAAAAGTAAGTAAATAAAATAAAGAAATTGGGATGATACCTAACGAAAAAACTTGCGTCGCGTCAGAGTTGTTCGTAAAATTTCGGGTAACAACATAGATTGCGTCGCTACATTTTTGACACTCGGCGAAGCTGATGTAAAGTAGATGAATAAAAAATTAAGTAATCGAAAGGAAGTTTGGAAGAGAAGAAGTCGTGAATTTCTAAAAAAGGAAACGAATGCACGCGGCAGAAACTGCGCCAAATGCTTTCGCGCGACAAAATTCACACATTTCTGCATCGTTACTATGATTGTGCCTCGAGTTGTACAATGACCATAACATTTTGTTATGTTAGGTGTTGCCGAGGCTGTTCATTCTTTGGCAATATACCCTCTGCAAAGTTATATCAGTAACAAGGAAACCGCATCCTCCGTGCTATTATTATCAATAAATGAGTAAATAAATAAATACATTAGTACATACTTTTGAATACATAAGAATTTTTGCGGCATTACCCCGCTATCCGCGACTCGCTTATCCGCCATCGGGGAGGAGAATCTTGACAACCTTGAATGAAATGACTGTGGGAAGGTTGTCATGGAAGTGAAGCATCAATTGATAAAGACTTCATAAGAAATGTCCAAAACGTTGGTGAGGAAGCACTTCGTATCGATCCGTACATGGAAAGGACACTAAATTTCCAACGAGGCCTCAGCAGTCTACTTCTTCCATACATTGAAATACAAAAAGACCTACGCCGTAAAATGAAACAGCCAACTCCAGTGACTTTCTTTCGCAAACCATAGGTGAATTTAAGATTTTTTCATTCGATATGTCCCCTAACCCTTCGTTCACGTAAACCCTCGCGGATACCGGGGTATTACAGTTAAACTTCTTCTACTTTTGCATTGATCTATTACATCAATACCTACATGACAGAAGAATTATAATAATAAAAAAAAAAAAACAATGGGGAGAAATTGTGCATCCCTCAGAAGTAAAGTTGGTGGTGTCGATATTTGGCTTTAATCTGATGACGCATGGAAAACTTCAAGCTCATCCTTAAACGATACGCGCGGCTTTTGACGACCTCTCGTTGCTGAAAAGCATTTTTAAGCTTTTCCCGTGTAATCCAGCATTCATCTTCGAGCTTAACTTTTCCACGAACGAGTCCTTGAAGATGCACAGTGCTCAGCGCCACACTTGCACAGCATTAAATATATTCCAGGCTCAAGGTGAAGTTGGCGGATTTTTAAGGGTTTGGCAACCCTGAGGGCGAAGAATCCCTTTGAACTCTGTTCGGCATCATCGGCACCAATGCGATGAGTAGGGATTATGGTACATTTGATATCTCATTGGAGCCCTGTCGGCTCCAAAACGATTGGTTTCCCGCCATTCCTTCCAACCTCTTTGTAGGGACCCGTTTCCTTGCGAAACGCGTCATCTAAGGGGTGTTTCCGCGCAGCGGAGATCGAATTTCATTCCTCGTTGCTCCTCTAACAAGGACGCGCTGACTCTCGTAGAAGCGATAACTCGAGGGATGGACTCACGACGGATTTTTCTACGTGCGATCACCGCGAAAAATTTGGGGATGAGAATTTCTTCCCTCCTTTATGCATACCTGATCACATACCGTCTCCGGAGACGTGTGTGATGTAAATGTCTTCCCTCCCTTATGCATATCTGATCACATAACGTCTATACGGATATAATACGAATAAATGGTACGTATGAGTATAATACGGATGGTTGGTATGATTTATAATGATAATTCGCGTTGCGCTGATCGTTCGGACAAGAAAGCTGCTCATCGGCACTCAAATGTCTGAAAAGCAGTTAGAAGAGTTAATTTTATTTTAAAGCAAGCACCGAAAATGCTCTATGACGAAGTTCTGTTACTTACGTCAGCTACGTAAGCTGGATATACCTCTCACTCCTGTCCCGGATCCCATTTCTCTCAAAGCCGCACGGTGGATCGAGTCAATGGGAAAGGTCGGACCGGATTTGGAAACTTTAAACGCTCATAACTCCATTTATACAAAATTTTGAGGTTCCCAAAGTGATTCCATTGGTTTTCTCGTGAGATTTTCTTCTAAAAGCACCCCTTGAAATATAAAATCTGACGAAATAAACATCAAAATTTGTAGTATTAGTCAAAAATTTCATGTCCGACCTCCCTGATTGACTCGATCCACTGTGCGCCGCACTATGGAACGAGTCAATGGTAAAGGTCGGACACTGACCATTTCGGCCAATCTCATGTTTGGCGGCTGAAAAGTGATCCTTAAGGCTTATATTTAAAGGATATGGCACTAGTTTGGGCCAAATCATTTCTATTTACCCGGCACATCCTCCCAAACATGGGTATTACGCGACGAAAGAAAAGACAAGAGACAGGGACAAATACTGCTTCTGTCTAAACAATCGAAGGCAAACCAAACAAAACAATTGACAAAAAAATAATTGCAACTCCTAGAACTCAACAAACGTATAATGGATGATGTTACGTTCTTGAACATTACTTTCATTTCTTTATACGTATCATTTGACGACAATCCATGCCGAAAACAATAGTGAAAGACGTAATGTTGTTATTTTTTTTACGTTTCGTTTATCGCGAAGAAGATGAGCAAAACTAACCTCGTGACAGACCAGCCGACTCAGTTGAAATTATTCTCACGCACACGTATTGGCATGTGGCAACTGCCTCGGCAAGCAATGTTGCCAAATCCTCCGTTTATGTTACCAACTTAATCTCATAGTGTATTTCGTAAAAGAACAAACTTAATGTTGACTATTTAAGACTTTTCGCAGCGTGCTGCGCAAAGTACCCTAAAATCTTGGAGGCGGTCTCTCAACATGCTGCGGGAGAAACGTCATATCTCGGTCAATTTTTGACCAAAAGAGCTCAACAAGGTCTTTTTTCATCGGTTTTTACTCCCTCTACAAGAATATATGCACTGATTTTTTTTTTTAGCTTTTTCCGTTTGCTCTAAAAGTCGATCATTGCATTACTTTACAAACAACCTATGTACAATATGTTCGTAAATGTCTATCTACCCTGGGATTACGGCTCTTCTACTCAACCGGTTCATGCGGCTTGGAATCGAACACGTTATCGCTTTGATAAGTATGAATATTCATAATTTTCGCATTAAAAGAGTTTTATCCCGAAAAACTGTCTGGTTGAAAAACATAAACAGGTATTGGAATGAAATTCGACACTACACACACCAGGATGGTGTCATTGATGCCCATCTAAAAATTCATGAATGTAAATATAGAACTAAGAGAAAAGTCCGAGTCCGGCGGTTCCCTAGCTGGTTGGTTTCATCTGGAATGACCCCTTAAGATTTCATCTTTGACTAAGGAGAATCGAAAGACAAATTATTTGACGAATCGGATCATTTGAAGAACACAATAACCAATAAAATAAAATAAAAAAACGATTTATTGCAGATACCTGGCACCAGCTTCGGAAAAATTTTTGAACCAACACGCCGAAATGTTGCATCGGACTCGCCCCGGCTGGTGGATAGGCACAATGTAAAATGCTTGGAAAAGTTTCTCACTTCTGAGCGGACAAAAACTGTGGCCCAGTTAAAAATCGCAACGATGAAAGCATTCTCGGAAAACAATGCAGTCACAAAAAAATCGAGCTCGGATTCCCTCGTGGCATCTTCACAGCTTTTTGCCCCCGCCCCGGTCCGGCCCGGCCTCGCCGTCAAATTCCGACAGCGACCCTGCGGTCACGTCCACGCTTCATGTTCGCTCGAGATGAAACATTTTGCATTCGTTGGAGAGATGCAACTTGCTGAGTAAACTTTTGCATTTCCGTTGTTCCGTAAAGGACGAAATTAATATTTTTGAGCGATATCAAAAATGGTGTGGACCTATAGGAGCGCTTTTTTATGACCATATTCTTAGTAATTCGAGGGTAATCAATTGGGTAACTAACTATTGTAAGTAAATTGTCCTTCCTAATCTGTCTTTTTGCAGGAAAAAAAAACTTGCAGGATCTGTAAGCAGGTGATTACCAGCAGCAACATGGCGACTCATCGGCGTGTCTATAAGCAAAATGGTTTAGATAACCCGATTAGTTGCACACTCAATCTGAAATTCCAACTGATTCATCTTCCGAGAGACCTTCGACCCATCTAATTATGCCTTTCTCCTAACCTTTAACTCTCAACGCCCCAAAATGAACGCGTCGCCAAGAAACTCTTAATTCCCAAACTAACTTATTACATGTAAAGGCAAGGCAAGGCGAGTTCTCTAGGGACAAACTGTACCAAGTCAGCAACAGCGTGAGGAAGAGCCAGACAAACTACGCGTGTTTACCAAGTAATCTACTTTACGTCGGCAGCATCATAAATTGTAGTTAATTTTTTCACTAACTTTCCGCACATGTTAGAGGGTGGTATCAGTTCAGACACTCACCCCGGCAGATGAGCCAGGAAGCCAAATTGAGTCAGAAATATTATCATTGAGTTTTCAGCTGAGTTAAACTCGATTAAATCGCTTCAAACCGGTTTTACTAAAGTGCGCAGGCTCACAAATGAAAACACTCCCGAAATTTTTAAAAAAGAATTTGACTTGAAAATGGAGGCGGTCATCATGATATTTCCGGGGAGTCTTTTTGATTTGAATCATAATAATTTACAGATAATTCACAGTCCGCTACGCCGTATCCGTTGAACTTCTCTGCAATCTGGAAATGGTTTTTGGCACACTGGAAAAAAAAAAACACATTGGATCTAGAATCCAGACTCTTGAAAACATTGACAAGAAAAAAGACTCTTGATTCAATCGGATTTAAGCTTAAATCAAAAGAAAATCCGCTCAAATTAAGAGGCATGGTTCTTGATTTAAGCTTAAATCTGATTGAATCAAGGGTATTTTTTCATGTCGATGTTTTTAAGAGTTTAATCCAATGTTGTTGTTTTTTTTTTTTTTTTTTTTTTTTTTTTTTTTTTTTTTATTTCAGTGTAGTATCTTGAATGAAAACACCGTGTTCATCCAGTCAGTACATTCAAAAATTTTCGTCACGGAAGCCTCCAAATGCGTCAAAATAGAGTTAAAATTTCAAAAAAATCAGGATCTATTGAATGAAACGATTCGAAAGTATTTTGTGCTAAGTAAAAAAAAACGTAATTTTTCTCTAGAAATTGATGAAATATCTGCGTCATAGAAGCCTCAAATTGCGTTCATATGGATTTAAAATTTCGAAAATTTTCCGAAATGGCCCCCCGGACCCACTCTGAGCTGGGGGGTGTTCCGTACCCCCTGATGGTAGCGGGACCAGGCATCCCCTAACAAAATAAACTAGGCGCGCCCATATGGCGACGGGGCTCAGAATTTGAATACGCGTAACCACACTAGATTAAAATGCAGTTCAATGATCGAATTTCTGGAAATCTCTGAATGAATCGTTCCGAGCGCCGGGAACAAAACTGCGAAGTTTCACGGAGAATGCGCGGAGCTTTTTTCGACGTTTACACCTCGGGTTGACAACAATGGGCGGTGGGAAACTTTTCGGGTGTGTTGCGCGTGATAGGAGTTGCTGTACGCTGCTCTGCGTTATGGGGTCTCGCTGCTCATCCTTCGCCGCAAACCAACGAGAATTCATCGACTGCGCACCAGCGGGACTTTAATTATTGTTGGTTGTTTGGATTGCCTGTCCCCAAAGAATTCGCTCTCTTTGATGAGCTACATTCGTTGAAAATGTAATGCAATATACAGGTAACAACGTCATTCTCTTGCTGGAAGTTCTTCAGACGTTTTAAGAACTCAGTTTATCTTAACCGGATGGATTTTTTCCTCTTCATAAATTTTCCAACGTCGATAATACGCGCCATGGCTCAAAGAGTCTTACATTCTGTAGGTACGGATGAACTTAGTTTTTAGTTTGCAATAATTTATTTTGCCATTTTTCAAACGACCCCAATTCATTTTTACTCATCTTGATTGACTGGTAGTTCAGTTAAGAGGCAAGCGAGCTTTCGTCTGAACTCAATGTTGAACCAGCTTCATAATATTTAACATAATAATAGGGAGTGAATAAATGGGACGTACCGAATGCATTTTAAATAGATTGCGGCAGCTTTGCCATAAAAATTGCTCTGATTGGGTCGGATACTCTATAATAGTTAAAAAACTTCCTAAAAGAAGTGTTCATAAGACTCTAAAGAACAGGAATGATGTAATGGATGAACTGAAAAACTACTGAAAATTTAAATCCCATGTGTCCTCTGTCTTACAGTTGCGATGCGAAGACTGTGACTAAAATTTTTAGTGATTATTATACGTAGAAGGAAATACGAACTACTGGAAGTCGGCGGCACGACAAATATTGTTCTTAAGAGAAAATCATTAGAAGATCCTGTTATTTTCGTGGTTTCATACGAAAAGTTGTACGATAAACTGGTTAAATTCCGCACAAGAACAGGGCATAATGGGAGAGATAAAATGGAGTACGAATTTTTTTTAAAAAAAGAGCAAGTTACTATAGAGCCATTATCCACTATTGAAAGCATCGTCATCATCGTTTATTAAATATGTGGCGTGCTAAGAAGCAAATGCCACATAAAAATTAGGTTGTTTAACCGATGATATCAAAAGATTTTCAATCTAGATGTCAAGTTGACCTAGTGGATTTACGGTCAGTTTCTCTACCGTGATATGATACATTTTTTATTAATCACTAGCGGCTTGCGAAATGCCTTGGCAATATGCAAATATTGTATATGCAGTTTGCATATTGCCTAAGCAATTCCCCAGTTCGCAAATTGCCAAGGCAATTCGCAAACCGATTGCAGATTGCCGGCGATTGCGGATTGCCTACGACATATCTATGTATGCCGTCGGACGCGTTGGTTTTAAAAAACGATGAAAGTGCGAAAAACTGAAAAAAGCACTTTCAAATATGATTAAGTAGAATCAAGTTACAAATGAAGAAGCTTGAGGTAATTAATACTCGAAGAACTCTCCGCGGGATGGGTTGAAACTATTCTTAAATTGTTTTTTATGCTTAAATCGTCAAGAGCGAGAAACTCAGAAATGCTGTGGATGTGCTGGGTAAACAGGGCGCCCGGCAGAGGTATAATTTGAGAGGGATGGTTTGAATAAGAGCATAACGATGTGTGTTCGGGAGCAATAAAATCGCCGAGGAAGTTTTACTCGCGTGCGTTGGTTCCCGCCGCACAATGGATCGAGTCAATAGGAGAAGTCGGACAAAATGTCGAAACTTTAATCGCTTAAAACTTCGTTTAAACAAAACTTCAAGGTTCTAAAAGTGCTTTTATTGGTTTTCTTGTGAAATTTCCTTCTTGAAACACCCCTTAGAGTTAAAAATTTGACGAAATAAACATCCAAATTAGAAGTTTTTGTCAAAAATTTCATGTCCGACCTCTCTAATTAACTCGATCCACTGTGCGCCGATGGCTGATAGAGCCGGTGTTCCCGTCGAGAGGCGAGGAAAAAAGCTTGTGCGCGGCAATAAAAAGTTTGAGGGAGGAAAATTCCGGCGAATATTTACGTGTAATTCATAAATAAGACTTGAGGAAATGTGTTGAACGGAGAGTCGCCGAGTTCAAGTCAATGGGGTGATTGACTCGATACCATGAGATGAAAAAAACATGCATGTCGCTACGTTTAAGCTTCGACGATATTCCTGCCAACTTAAAGTAAGGGTGTGTGATTTCAGGCTCGCGTGGATGGTTATGCAAGTTTGTCAACGAAATTTCTTTGCATCGATATCCGAGAGTAAGCAGGAGTTGACGCAATACAAATTGATAGTGTTCACCCAGATTTTTACCGCGAAAATGGAGTCTGAGAGTGATGTGTATTTGCTGTGTTATGGAAATAGATTGTAAAAAATTCACACACCACGGGGAGACCGCAATCATACAGGGTTATTCGAAAGTCACGCATGACTGGCCATGAGGGGGGTGGCCATTTCAAATTTTTTAGTTGCCTCCCGCCCCCCGAGGGAATAAAAAACTGGGAAGTACCTAAAAAGGTTTCCTCCTCGATATGAGGAGAAATCTTAAACCGCAAATCAATATCATAATTAGAACTTAAGTTATGGCCAGTGGTGCGTGACTTTTGAATAACCCTGTTATATATAAAAGCTTATCTGAAAAGACGCATCTTCCATTGCAAGGTTGTGAATATCCGCTCTGATTACAATTCGTAGGAAGGAAATTAACCAACAGTTTTCTATGACATTTCTTGACGCATTTGAAAGTATTCGAACTCAACTGCTGGAAGAAAGTTCGTTTGGTAACATGATAGATGTTACAGAGGTTGCAATGAAAGTCATGGACACACTCCTTTTCACTGTAAGATACTGGATCTACAATTTGTTATAAATATGCTAGAACTCTACATGCTGATTGTGGGTAGACGCACGAGTCGTGTAGATAGTAGGTTGGAGATGTAGCCAACGTGCGTTACAAATCCGGAAAACTGGAAACCTCAATAGTTGCCTTCAGAACAGTTGCTCTCAATTTCAATTGCCTTTCTGAGAATGATCGTAACTGGTGTGACACCAAACAGCGTATCTCTTTGAGAGAAAATTGGGCTGGAATGAGCTTTTTCCTTCTGTAGAGATTTCCAGTTTGCTTTCTTTTTAACGCATGTTGGCTACATCTCTAACCTCCTGTTTAAGCTGGAACTTCCTGATAACAATAAATCAAAGGCAATAAACCATGTATTGATGGATGATGTCATTCAATCCTACGATTTCACAGTTTAATAATGTTTTCTTTCTGCATTTCTTAAAACTAGAAAGTGCACAGAGTTCACGAGATTTTTTTGAACAGTATTGACCCCACGAAAAACCATCTCAAAGTAGCGTATCTTGAGCTCCCATTAAAACGCATGTCGCCGGGTCACTCAAGATGGCCGCCGTGAACACCCGACGGAAAATGGCCACACTGTTGACACCGCGCACCGGTGAAGTATCTACCTCTGCCGCGGTCGATAATCCGTGGAAGTAAATAAACATATCCCTAACAAACAAAATATCGCCGACCACCTGTTTGTTGCATGGGTCTCGTTCCGTTCAAGTCCGTTTTTACTCAGCGGTATTTCGTCCAAATAACGAATTATAGACTAATTTTCTACTCTCCTTCCCTATGAAATCCTTGATCCTCCATAGCAGACTAATCTTACCCCTAAAATACCTAGTCAAAATGAAAGGATATTAGTTAAGGAGGTTTTTTTTTTTTTTTTTTTTTTTTTTTTAATCTGTTGAACTATCAAGTATATCGAGTGACGCAATCGTTTTACATTCCAACTTATATCGGGGGAAATAGTGTTGCCAATAAGCCCTGCAAAGTGTAGATGAAAAAATAATTGCTATAGCAAATGCTAAAGTCAACATATTGACTTGAAGGTAAAATTGAGGGTAAAAGAGTAGATTTTTACTTTCTTTTATCTCATCAAAAAAGTCCCTAGATATCGGATCACAGTCTGTCAACGCATATGTAGGCTGGGGGGGGGGGACGGCGGCAAAAACCTAAATCCAGCTCTGGGGCCTTTCTTCCCCGGAAAAAATTTGAAAATTGAACCTTTCACGGACGCTTTTTGGCCGTATTTTTTACCGTTGGTATACCAAAATTGACGATAACATCCGATGATCCGCGAAAGCATTTATTTGTATACTAGCCGTTCTGGGCGCGCTCTGCACGTCCGTCACGGTTATAGCCAAGAGCTGCGCCCCCTGCGGGCCGATTATTGAAACTGATAGACAAAGCTATGGACAAAGACGATAAAAGGGATTTGAAGGGATCCTATTGGTGGAAGCGGGTGGTGGCAATGGACGTAGGAGGTAGGTAATGGACTAACTAACGGCAACCCACGAGAAACCTGACAGTTAGTCTATCATTTTCTTCCTTAGTCTATAAGAACCAATCATGTCAACCAATAGGATCGCTCTATACTCCCTATGTCTTCTTTGTCTATAGCTTTGTCTATCAGTTTCAATAATCGCCCCGCAGGACGTTCCGCTCCCTCCGCGAGCCATTTTTGAAGACTCTAAGACAAAAATGATTTTGTCACAGAACCTTGTTACCGGAGCCTGCCGTCATTTGCACATTAATACACCTATGGAGATGAAGCAATGATGGGCATCTATCATTTCTTCAAAAACGCATTTGACTGGGACGTCGCGTCGGTCCCATCGGGTGGAGGAAAGTAACAACCGTGGATCTTCTTCCACGATTTGACTCGCTGAAGTAGCAAAAGTTCATCTTTACTTCTGAAGAAGATTTTCGGTGCTTCGAATAGGACAGGCGTTTGCCATTAGTCTTTCAATCGTACATATCCTTAAGTAATATCCATCAGATTGTTTTGCATATTTCATGAACACTTTCTGTTATTTTGAGTTTTCTATTATTTTTAGTGGCATTTGTTAATCAGGTACAAAGCTAAAAATGCAATGTTGGGTTTTTGCACTTTTGGCGTCACCCTCAATCCCGCATGGCTTGTGAGTTCACGTGAACCCATCATATTAATCCACGCAGAACCACCAATGGGTGGAAGGATGGAAACTTTACCGCGAAATGTTACGTACGAAATCTATGGTGAAATTTATCACTACGACTGGATGCCAGTAGACGATTGTTCACACCAATTCTTCATCTTTTTCCTTTTTTTTTCGTGTCCTAACGTAAAATATTCATTTTTTCAGGCAACAACGACGAGATAACTACAATGAGCTTTTTGAAACAGCAGTGGGGGGCGGTGGTCGCCCGGGATTTGTTAAGGCGTCGCAAAAAGCCAGTAAAACGGCTCCGATTTCCAAAGGTAATTGAACCGGTGGAACCATTCATATATTTAATAGTTTTCATATTAATATTTTTTTTTCTTCTTTAGTCAGTTTATTACAAATAGTGTGTACAATAATTTATGCACACCAAAGAAAATGATCTTTTTACGATTTGTTGGATCGGTTTAAAAAAATTAAAAACATTTTACAGGCCGGCTTCTTGATAAATGTTAAAGAGGTAGATGTAAAAAGATAAAATAAAATTAGAATAAAAAGAGCACATAAGAATGAAATAGTACAAGAAAAAGAAAGAAAAAAATAGAAAAGAAAAACAAGCAGTGAACTCCAACACGATGTGTTGATAAGGCGCGTCATTACTCGCACATATCAACCCCTTTAGTTCGCAAACCCCTTCAGTTCCCATTTTGTCGCCCCATCGGGGCGACTTAATTCAAAGGAGGCGCACTCCCCTCGAGTTACCCCGAGATTCTCAACCAAGAAAAATGAAAAAGGAGTTAGTGGTTCATTAATCGTGTATTCCTTGCGCCGGAGATGACGATAACTTACGAGGAGGCCGCGGTGCGATTCTAAAATCGGAGCCGTGTAAAATGCTTGGAGCACGAATCATTAGAGGCTTGGTTCTTGAATTAAGCTTAAACCTGATTGAATCAAGAGCATTTTTTCTTGTCGATGTTTTTAAGAGTCTGGACTCCAGATCCAATGTGTTTTTTTTCCAGTGTAGAAATACGTTTATGAAACTTAAAAAAACTTATTATGAACTTATTTATGATTTATGAACTTAAGAAAAGAACTGAAGACATGCTTAGGGCAACCGAGATGGACTTTTGGCGAAGGTCTGCTGGGATATCGAGAAGAGAGCGTATCCGCAATGAAAGGGTACGCGAGATAATGGGTGTGGAANTACAGTTCATTTCCGTACATCTTCTCTTGTTATTTCAACCTCCTTGGACCGCTTAAGTGCCGTTCCAGGCTTCCTCCGCAGCACTTGCTGTTCGGGGAAAAACAGTTCTTGAATTAAGCTTAAACCTGATTGAATCAAGAGCATTTTTTCTTGTCGATGTTTTTAAGAGTCTGGACTCCAGATCCAATGTGTTTTTTTTCCAGTGTAGAAATACGTCCATTTGAAGGTGATATTTCCGACGACATATTATTAACCCTTCTCTCATTGATTGTATTTACACTGTTCACATGGGTTTCAAATGATAAACCCTAAGTTCTGAGTCAGAATTCTTCAAGTACAATAATGTGGTTTCAGACTGGAGCGGACAGTTTTGGGTGGTTTCCATCGCGATGGACTGAACTCACTCACCCAGATTTGGCACCTACGATGTGACATCGTTGACGCTCGGTTCGGGACTGGAGACTATTTTATGATTGCCTGTTATTTTCGGTCCGAGCTCGGGGCAGCGGGAGGCATCGCGACAGTGGCTGTCGGATGTACCGTGCATTTGCATATTGATAGAGTGTCAACGGGGTTGAGTGGCGTCATTGGGATGAAAGGCGCTTCGTTTTGGAATTTCAGATATCGATGCCGTGCTCGGCTGGGGCATTGCCTTGCCTCGTCGTCGCCGACCTGAGTATGATATTCAACCTCACGTTGCTGCGATACCATGTTTTGGCGTGAGCTTCGCGTTTAATCGCTATATTGTATTACCATCTTTCACTGTATGCAAAGCGAAAAAAATACCATGTTGAAAAGGATGATCCTGACAATGATTTCGACCGTCAAGGGGCAGCGGCAGGTAGTGAGTTAGGGGTGGATCTCAAGATGGTTGACGAGGAAGAATGTGATACAGTTAAACTGCAATTTGAGGGAGGGAACTAAAATTTTTATTCCGTACATAAAACCACACATTTGAAGAGGGAAACTAATGAATTGTTTCTAAAATGAGCCAGAAATTGTAGTTCTTCATTACAAAATGTGGTTCAATTTGGTTGACAGTTATCGCAGCAGGTCCGAGTGAATTGGAAATGTAGCCAACGTGCGTTAAATACCCAGAAAACTGGAAATCTCAATACAGAGGGGAAAAAGCTCAATCGAGCACAATTTTCCGTCAACACTGAGAAAAAACTATGGCTTATAAACCTATTAGAGGTAAATATGGAACACCACTAATAGTAGTACCTCTACATATAATAATAGCACATATACCTTAGTTATGGTCTCTGTACCTTAATTAGGTACAGAGACCTTAGTATGGTTCACAGACCGAGAATCATTAGTTTATTTACGACTATTATAGGTGTTCCATATTTACCACTAATAGGTTTATAAACCATAGCTTTTTCTCAGTGAAGGACCGTCTTAAAATCTAAGAGAAGCAGCTGCTCCTATTTTCACAATCACTCTTTAGTACTAGTTTACATTGATTGCATTTGGCATGTAAAAGTGCACTGTGTGGTGATCAATTCGTTTAATTTTCAACAAAATCCAGGCCCTTCAAGTTGAATTTAGATAGATCTTACAGCAAACGCTCAATTTTTAAGGCTTTGACCACACGTGGTGAGCTTCCGGATCTTCGGCGGAATGAGGAATATCAGTTTTGGATTGCATTCAGCTTAAAGGAACCTAGAGTATTCCACTGTTGCTAGGATGTTGCAACGTAATTTCTTGGCAATGGAAACACTAAAATCATGCAAAAAATAAAATTACACGTATAGGTTTAGTCTTGAATTTATAGTTTTTTTGGGGAAAAGATTGTAAAACTTATTTAGATGATCAGTTAACGTTCGCTGAGTAAAAAAAGTTGCAAAATCTTAGCAACATTGGAATACTTTCAGTTCCTTTTCGCGAAATACAATCCATTCATAACTTATTGCGTCTGCGCTCACAAAAGTGGCGAAAAACGACGCGCAGCTGAAAGTTCCGCGAACTTGTTCCGTTAAAAACTCCGCGACCTTTATCCGGCAAGGTTCTGCGACCTTTTTCGGGCAAATTTCCGCGACTTTGTTCCAGCAAACTTCCGCGACCTTGTTCCGGCAATGTTCCGCGAACCAATGCTCGTGTGGACAAGGCCTCGTATGAGCCAACAATAACAATTCGTCACTGCAACGTGTAGTCTAAATACATATGCCGGCCGACTCCCTGGCAAACCGAACGGCGATCGATCTTTCTGCTGAAACGCTCGAACATACACGCGACACGCGGACTGCGGGCCTGTGGAAGCGTATTATTTCATTCGATTTGAGGCTCTGTTTCCGGAGCTAACGGACAGTGACCGGGGGGTGGAAGGGGGGGGATGGCGGCTGCGGCTAGACCATGTTAATTAATAAACATTAAGCAACACTAGACGCGAGCCCAAATCAATACGCACAACCGACTATGTCAGCTGCCGCGCCCTTGGAGTTGCCCGTAGCCTCGCCTTACGGCATTAAAAATTGCGATGCCAACCCCGGTCATTTATGGAACGTCTTAATTTTTGGTGACTCCCTTCCTAGGATCAATCCAGTCCAACGCGCTAATTACTAATAGGTCCTTCTGTTCCAAACATGGATATAACTATTACCATTAGTGCACTTGGAGGACTGTTCAATATTCAAAAGATAGTTACAGAGTTGCCTTGGTACACACAGACACTTGTGATTTTCCAGAATCCGCAGTCAGATCTGAAAAACATTCTTCCGCAAGGCATCTCCAACGATATTGGCGGATCCGAACTTCTCTTTAAATCAGTCAGTAAGGCTCAAAGCAATTTTGCGTTCTGAAAAATAATTTGAGAAGAGCTTTCTTTCTCCAAAAATTAAGAGTTTGGAATCCCACACCATGGTTATCAATTGTTCCACTTTCTGTTCGCTGATAAATTCCTCTACATTTTGTTCACAGAATAGCAAGTGTTTTAGTGAAGTATCTGACACTACCATCGTTGGTACGCAATCAACAGTCACCTTGCTGCCAACCGAATCTAGCAAAGCAGAACTTATCATTCCGAAACAAACATCGAGACGCGCCAGGAAGTGACTAAATATTTATTTTCATCATGTTGTTCCCATAGGTTCCTTACCATTATTGTAAGTCTTCCAAGGAATTAAATCATTTTCTAACTGATACATTTCTCGACTAAAATATTTAATCCCAACTTCTATCTGCAAACACGGGCCCACAAAAACAAGCATCGGGGCGACAAAATGTGCTTAATTCAAAGGCGGCGCACTCCCCCCGAGTTACCCCACGATTCTCAACCAAGAAAAATGAAAACGGAGTTAGTGTTCATTAATCGTGTATTCGTCGCGCCGGAGATGACGATAACTTACGATGAGGCCGCGGTGCGGTTCTAAGATCGGAGCCGTGTAAAATACTTGGAGCACGAAAGGAAACGGGACCTTACTTTCAAAACTTGGTGGGGGAACCCGGGCGAAATGAATAACCTAAGCCACAAATCAGAGGCGAAATGAGTGATCATTTCGTAGCGTTTAAAAACGGCATCTCCCGGCGCTGCGCGGCGCGTTGGCGAGCGATCCGTTCGATACGATGATCGATGGCGCGGCACCGACAGGGGTTATTGCAGCTCCGCCTCGGGCTCCGAAGGGGCGGGGGTGGGAGGCGCTCTCTCATAAAGGATGCATTTGTCAAGGCACTTACATAGAGATAAAGGCAGCCCGTGTTCCGTGAAATTCAAATCTTTTCCTTCCTCCGTCCGAGACGCCCCCTGGCCCGCTTCCGCATTCGTTTGATGTCATACTTGCGACCTCTCCGTAACGCTCCAATATTTGTTTCTTTCCCCGTCGGAGCGCCCACAGAGTTGTCACGCTCAAAAGAAACAATCCAAAAACTTTATTTTTACGCACTTGCTCATAAAATTCGGGAAAAAAACTGAACTACTGAAAGCAGTTCAGTTTAATAGATGTTTAATAGATCAGTGTTTCTTCTCCGCCCTACGATGTTCAACGTGTTAACGTTCAACAGCTGAGCCAAAGCAATGAGGTTGAGATTTCGATATTTTCTCACCGCAGAGACTGTTACGGCGCGGCGGTAGCGTTCAGTGCGCACTTTGACTCACGAAAACTTTTGTTTAATCAAGAACGGGAGGTTTGAATTTACGCGTCGAGAAATATTAAATATCTTGTTAAAGAGTTAATTTCAGTAATTTACCTTTGCTCTAATCGCGTTCAACGTAAAATTTTGGTTAAGAAACATGCACCAGAATGCTTTAATTCGTACCTTGCCTACGTCTACTGATCCATTCAATTGCACACACGTGTTTCCGACGCATGTTACCGAAAAACTCGGCGCTGTGCATTTCGGCGTCTCGTCGCGTTAAACTGAAAAGGAAGTCAGGAGCACCTGCAATTTTTTACTTGTAAATCGAAACACCGATCTCTAATTTCCACACAGCAAATTCATGTCTAGGGAAATCTTTTGAAAAGATTGCCGAACATTGGAGGCTGTGGTTTATTTTCTCCCTCCTTCACAGTTTCGATCGAGAGAGGCATTATCATTGCAAAATTTACTGTTCAGAATGAGGATAAACATTGTGTGTTTAAAAAGAGGGTGCGCCAACAGAATAACATGAGGCGAGGATAGACTAAAAAGAATTAAGGATCGGGGTGGGGGATATAGGACACTCTGAGAAGAGAAAAACAACACGAAAAAGGGAAACTGGTTTAGCCAGCAAGCTAACATAAAATGTAGACAAAACTTGTCCTTGTACAGTAAGTCTTATGAAGCTGATCTGTATATGAGTAAGTCTATTGAAGCTGATTCATCAGTGAACATATCTGCACGGGGAAAAAAGTGTCAGGAGTTATCCCTTAAAATCGTGGTACCACTCCTATTTGCTGGATGATATGGACATATCCAACTAAATGTGGTAGTGCCATGATAGCTCAAGTTGGAGTAGTACCGCAACATTTGGGTTAATAACCCAACTTATTGAGGTACTACAAAAATTACTTGAGATAGTAACGTGATTTGGTGGGCTACTACCCCCGTTATTTAAGGTACTCCACTGGAAAAAACAGTCGATTGGATCCAGAGTCCAGACTCTTAATAAAAGTGACAAGAAAAAAATACTCTTGATTCAATCCGATTTTTCCTTGAATCGAAAGAGCCCAGCCTCTTGATTCAAGCGGATTTCTATTTGATTTGGGCGAAAAATCCGATTGGATCAAGAGTATTTTTTCTTGTCGATATTTTTAAGAGTCTGAACTCTAGATCCAAGCGACTTTTTTTCCTGTGTTTACTTTTATTTGTGTAATTTGAAACGTCCAAATCATCCAACAACCCCGTGCTCTTTTTTCCGTGTAACTTTATACTTGCAACGTTAAACAGAGAAAAGAGACCAACACGGAATAGCAGAACTAAGATTCCTCTACAGTAATTTTATCAAAACTGCGTTCGATGATCGAAAAGAGGGTTAAAATCTGGCTCATAAATACGCGTGCCGCGTATAGAAAAATTGAAAACCCAACCAAAATTCGAGCAGACGCTCCATTTTTTAGAGCTTGACGCGGCGCGGCGCTTGGATACGACTATGCTAGAAGACGGTCCCAGCGCAAATCGCCTTCAAATGACGAGGTAGGCAACACGGGCTCCCTCACGTTAAAATAGTGGTATTGTGCCCCTGTGTTTCTAGACCAGGCAGCCAAGTAAAAATAGCTCCTCTCCTTAGGGCCATGCAAGCAAGTGAAAATATTTCCTGTTCCCACAGAAATCAGCAGTTAGGACTTTATGATGTCAATCCTAACACTGACCATCTAATGGCCATCCAAGAGCCTTCTATACTTTACTGACTTCGTAGCTATCTTCGCACATACTTGAAAGTGAATTCGTTGCCTTTGCTGAGGACGTTTTTTTTTGGTCCCGCTTTCAACGATTGGTCATCACAGCAGTGGGAGAAAGCTCCTTCCGCAAGTTTCCGACTACTTTCGCTGCAGCTCTTGTGGTAGCAATGTATTCACCCAACTTAGGTTCTCACAATGGTAGGTGAATTTGTGATTTTTAAGGATTCGAAAATTCTAAAGAATTAAATTAAAAATCAGAAATTTTAAAAAAGCTAAAAACGAAAAAGGATACATTTATGAACATTAAAAATAAAAAAAATCGTTGGTTTAAATGGTAATAGTGGAATTTCTAAAAACCCTAGTCATCGCCAATGATTCGACGATTCTGCAGCATCCTGGTGAATATTACAGTTATACTGAGTTGTACCAAACTTGAGGCAAGGCTGCACTGAAAAAAAGTAGCTTGGATTAAGCATGATGATTCTTGAATTTGCCGCCAAGAAATTTTGTTTTCTTGCTTTAAGCTGACTTTTTCTTGATACAGGCAAAATAATGCTTGGGTTAAGCCAAAAAGTAGCTTATATTAACCAGAAAAATTCTTGATTCAAGAAGGAATACTTCTTGGCGGCAAATTTAAGATTCTTTTTTTTCCAGTGTGATGTAGGTGAATTCTGAACGCATTCGGCAGCGCTGAGGACAGATAGGCGTATTTTATCAGTCGGCGAGGTGGCGCGGCGGGTTGTCGTGTGCGCTCGGATTTGATGCTGAATAAATATCCAGTGTTTGGAGAATCGGGTGGCCGCCGAGCCGGGCGACTCCTTTGCGAGAGTCAGTCGCCGAGTTCCTGTTTTATGACTCGGGCGCCTCGACGCGGAACCCGGGACCCGGGCTCCAGTGCTCCCCGGGTGACGTTTTTCGCTCCAGCTTTTTTCCTCGGCTTCCACGCCTTTCCCCTGTTCCGATTGATTGGACTCCTTTTTATTGACACTCGCTCGGACCCGCTCCCAGCGCACAGGGGCCAGCGCTCCTCCTGGATCTCGTTCCCGGACCATGAATCTCTTCCATATTCCATATTTTAACCAGGGTCTCATGGACGTAGCCAGAGAGATGTACTCGGGGGTGGTCTGTCCTAGAGTCCCTTTATACTGAGAGTCAAGACAATGCGAATCCATTTCTGATCGGTTAACCGGATTTTAGGCCTTCACAGTGTCACAAACGGGAATAAAGATTACATTTTCACCGATTGCAAAGATTATAATCTGGAATGGACCGAGGAATTTCGGGTTCGACAAGGAACAAACGGAATGAGAGAAGGAACCGAGAAAGGAATTTGAGAATGGGCCGATCAAAGATTACGAAAAACGTTCAATTTGTGTAATCTTTATTCCCGTTTGTGACTCCGTGAGGGGTGTTGTCTTGACTCTCAGTATAAAGGGACTCTAGTCTGTCCCTCACTTTACTGCGAGGGTAGCTTTCGCCTTCATACCGTTCGTTCATGCTGCCGTGCTGAGGAAAAACGCCGTGCGAGCCTTCAGACGATGCCAAGTTTCCTTTAATAAGATGTAAATTTGCTGGGAAATTTTGAAATGTTTTTCTTCCGATTTTTCAGGAAATTTTGTTCGTAATTTAATATGAAGTATCTGAGAATTTCAATGAGAAATATTCATAACTTTCCCCAAAAATACATATTTATTCCGGGGATAGACAACTCTCGAGTGTTCATACGGCGTTCTTCCTTGGCGCTGCAGCATAGGGGGGAAGAGGCCGAGACCGGCTGGCCAGTCTCCCTCCCCCCCCCCCCCNNNNCCGAATTGAAGTACACCCTGAAATTCCTTGAATTTCGAGATAAATCTTGCCCAACTCTCCTTGGAGTGGTTTATCCGCACCTTATCTGGTCGGGCAAATAGCAATTTTAAAGAAAAATGTGAGTTTTCGTGATTCCTTTCGCTCGGAAACCAAGGTTTTTATCAATTTAAGGATAGAAGGAATTCACTTCCACCAATGCCGATATGCGATAGGGAAGGGAAGTTACACATTGAAGTGAAGAAGTAATTTCAAATTAAATTCAAGTTGATTAGTAATGATTGGACGAGTCAATCATGTACCAATTAAGATGATTTCCGATCAACACATGCCAGTTTCAACGTATTTCCGTAGATTCAGACGATACAGAACAAATCTGTCCTTTGATACAGAACATACAGTAATATTTCTGACACCTTCGCAATCAGAAACATCGGGAAGAACTTCTTACGCAAACGCTACCTTGATAAAAAAAACTCCGGCTCCAGGAGTCGCAATTACGGGCTATATAGCTTTACTGTGCGTTGCGAGTGAGGAAACCGTAAGTTCCGCACTCAGGAGCCAGAGCATCGGCCACTGAGCCGGGAGCTCCTTTTTGCTACGGGTTTAGAGACTGTTGCTACGGCTGCTGATTGGGGGACTTACGGTCTCCTCACCCGCAACGCACGGTAGTATTATATAGCCCGTAATTACGGCTCCTGGAGCCGAAGTTTTTTTTTTTTTTTTTTCTTTCTTTTTGAGTGTTTGTGAATTACCCAGCATACTTTGCTACCAGACTCAGAAACGGCACTGTTTCCTCCATTACTTAAAATGGAATTTAAGTTGTACCGATTTTAAGTAAGTGAAACAGATCCACTGGTTGAGAAGCGCAGAATTCTTGAGGATTCTCTTTCCTATCTGAGAGTGATTTTCAACCGTTAGTAATGAGACTCAGGAGCCGGCTCTGGGGATTGTTGCAGAAGGCATCGGATTCTCGAGAGCTGTCGGGAGCAGCCACGATTGTCGACAAAGCCACTCTCCAGGTCCACAATATCCGCCCGTTGTTTTACAAGTGTCACTAACGGGATCCTATTAAAGCGTTGTTACTATCGAACTCCATCGCGGAGGGCGGATAAGGATACGGGCCTGAAACCGCAACGGACGGCCGGCGGACCCCGATTCCTCGGGGTCCAAAAGCCCGCCCGTTAAAAAGGATTTTGTGAATATAAGAATGGTCCCACCTCTAAAGGCGCTGATCAGGATTCTCACGCGTGTGCTATTCATAGGCAAACTGGAGCCAGTAAAAAAAAAGAAGAAACCCCCGTGGAGATTTTTGCGTTGAGAGCTCATCGTCGCGTAGAGATGAAATCTCTAGGTAGACGGTACCGAGGTTCCCATTGTCGGCTCCCGCTGAGAGATTTTTCGCGATTGGAGCCAAAATCGAATTGGAATACACACCCGCCCCCCCCCCAATATATAGAAAGGGGTGGCTACTAATTATTGTTTAGAGATGGATTGTGAGATGTGAGTGTATTTCCATTTCTAGAAATGTTGATCAGCATTTTCACGCATGCAGCTCCGCAATACATTCTGATTTTTCCTTTTGTTCCAGAGTTAAAGAAATCCCCATCACGAGCAATATAAAGAATGTGATCGTGCCGCAGGTGCGGGGCACCCACATGGTGGCTCAAGCCCCCGAAGATGCGATACAAATAATGTTCCTCAGCATATCTGGCAAAATCACATCAATTAACCGAACCATTGACCAAGGGTTTCCGGACAGATATCTTCCTCACATCCAAGCGATCCTCGCCAAAAGCTCCGAAGGGGACCTATGGGCTGATGAAAAACGCATGTATGCGATCCAATCAAAGCCAGATAAGGAGAAGCTCAAGCGTGTAAGTATTATTTCCCGAATCCAGAAAAACGATACCCTAACCTCCCCACCCCTGATAACGCAAAAATTAACCGTGAAAGTATTATTTTCCAAAGAATGAAACCCATAGCCTTATCTCCCCCAACCTGATAAAGAAAAGTTTAACCGTGCAAGTATTATTTTCCGGTGAATGCACCCCACAGCCTATATCCCGAAGGGCGCCTTTCCCGCAACACAGTAACACCTCACGAGGAAAACCCCTATCTTCTCCACCAACAAATAACGTGGCCCATATTATCACGTACGAGAGTATAAGCCAGCGGCGATACCCTCACCTTAAGGCCCCCCCCCCCCCCCCCAAGCGAGCCTACGTCAAAAAAAGCATCACTCTCAGCCAGATTCTTACGTGGGATTTCTATGCACAATCAGCAGAAGAGATACAAGGTGAACTTCGCCGCGCACAAACAAAATTAACATTATCATTTGGATTTCTAATAGCAACTTGCAAACCCAGCCCCCGACCTCGTCAGCGGCGATTTGTTACGATGAAACGCCAGCCCCTCCTAAAACAGAAATACCCCTCCTCGTGTACATAAGCACTTTGTATTTTTGTTTCAGAATGTGCAACAAGTTATAACGTATTTGGACGCCAACATTAACATTAAGCTGCATTTTTCACGACTTCATAGCATGTACCAAAGAGACCGTCAAAAACCTGTGATACATACACGGCTTTAAAATACTAGCAACAGCCACATTGGTAATCTGGTTGCGAGATGGTTTCAAGATGGCAAAGAGGGGTGGGTCAATTTGTAGTCTCTAGCCACACAAACACTTTGTGACATTATCGCGATAGCCACAGCATTGTCGCAACCACAATGGTAACATCCTAAGAAGACCCTCGTGGTTTTTGCCGGTATACAAATGATTTCTTGGCAGATTTTCCCGAACCACCAAAACTGTACGTCCCACAAGGAGACAGCCAATTTTTGGTTACTGTGTTAATTTCTAATTATCGCAGCCGTGACAATGGTAACATCCTATGGAGACTCTCGCCCATACTCAAACCGGTCACGGTGATAAACATCGAATGGAACACTTTTGACGAGGAAAGTGTGCTAACGTGCAGTGAGGGGTGCACTGAGTATGGGTGAGCGGGCCAAAATTTCTCTCCTTGTGTAAAACTTGACACAAAAGAGACAGAATACAACAATAAAAGTCGCTGTAAAACGCTTGTCGCGCTAATCAAATGTATAAACATAGTGCTCAGTACAACTGCACGTAAATTGCAGCTGCAAACTTCTTTAAAAAAGGAAAATAGTTTGAGGTTACGGAAAACTTTAAGCTGAACTTCTGACTCTCCGATGATTTCGAAAGCTCGTAAGAGCTTTCGTAATTCTTCTGAGGAACGTATGTATGGTTTTTTAATTACTAATTAGGTTTAAGTGACATTCGAATGTGTGAATAAGTTTATGTTCTTCGGTGTAATAAATAAAAGTTTGTAGTCCTATCTACCATTAGTTTTAAAGAATATTTTTTTAGAGGTTTTTTTTCCAATTCTTTTTTCTATCCACGTTTTTTTCGCTTGACCTCGATCGAGCCGCAGTCCAATACTGGCCGGGGGAATTTGGAAACAACGTCATAGCACCCGAAAAAAATTGGGCACATTAAACTCCGCACGGGTCATTCCTCATGTGCGCCGATCGCGATCGGCCCAAAACATATGTGCATGAAAGCCCCGGGAAATCTAGTATCAGCACCAGACCTTAGTGCGGCTACACGATCTGAGAGCTTATAAAGTTGTTATCCAACTGTGTAGCTCGCACAGGTTCAGGAGATGAGGGAATAATCTCAGGGATGATACAGAAAAAGACTATTCAGAAAAACTATCTGGGAGTGCTGTAAGTAAAATAGGTACTTAAAGACGTACCAAGAACACATGTTACTCTGTTTTTATTAGCAACTTTTATAATGTCAATCGTTACAGGTATGACACTGAAAAAACAGTTTGAATATGCGACAAAACATGATTAGGCTTACGGTTATAGGACATTCCGTCAACGATTTTTTGTCTGTGCACCTGTTTTTCCAATTGTTCACGTCCACGCGTTTTTTCGGTGGGAAAGTTTCCTTTACGTACCTAATAAGACCAGAAGTCAACTGGTCCACGTCTAAAAACAAAGTGCACATGGCCAAAAGTATTCGTCTCGGCTCAAAGCAGAGTCAGGTCTTCGAGGCCTCAACAAGGAAACCTCGGAAAAAGATCCGCCGTCGCTACTTGGGTACCGGATGAACTGCAGTGAGAAGCCTGGGTTCGGACACCATAAAGAAAAAGATGGAAAGAAATCGAAATTAAGAGAGAGAAACCAAAAATTTAAAAAATTAAAGGGGAAAGGAAATTTAGCAAAACTCGATTTCATGCTGCTCAGACCACGCACCACTACTTCGCTCTACTTCTTAAAAAGTCGGAACCCAAATAGCAGTGATCGCGATAAATATCGATTTTATCGGTTGGTTTTCACGATTATATTGGTAGCAATATATCAATATATTATCGCATTAAAAATTGCGATATATGGCGATTAAATCGCTACACATCGCAATTTTTGGTTCGATAAAATCGTGATCAATTTTCGTCGATAAATCGAAATTTAATCGCCATTTATCGCGATTTGTATTTCGAAAATATCGCGATAAATTGTCGGGCGATGAAAGCCCGATTTTATCGCGATAGATCGAAGATAAATGCTCAGATGCCGATGATCCTGGCGATTTTATTGCCGATAAAATCGCAATATATAGCCATTTTTCCGTTGAGAAATGCTACTTGGGAAGCGTGCTTCAAAATTTACAGAGATTTATTTAATTACCACCTTGAAGGTTTCCTTATGAATCGATAAAAAAAAAAAAATAGTGCTCGTATGAATAAGAAAATATGCTTACATAAAAAGAAAAGTCACTAACGTCGAGCAGAAACCCGCTTTCAATCCGCGATTTTATTCTTGATTCAAAATAAAATCTTCTTTACGGCATACTCAGGAATATCTCTGCCTAAATTGAGTCATTTTTTCTCCGATGAAATTCAAAAATTATGCCAAACGTTATTGAATACGGACGCGAGAACTTAGTGAGTTTTGTGACTACCGCTCTCTTTTTGTGCCGTAGTATCTTTATTTATTTTGCGAGGAAAGCTCTGTACTCTCAAAGAATGCCTGCCATAGTTGATACGTTGGAGCGCCTTCCATTTCGTATGATGCTGTACAACATCTTTGTGGCAAAATAGTTGCTTCAAGGGGCGTGGTACGCCGCCCCGCGGCGGCGGGCGAGTGTGACCAGCACGACACGCGCACTAGCGCCTACAAACCTAACAAGGATACTTCACGCATTGCGCACTGCGTGAAGTATCCCTGTTAGGTTTGTAGGCGCCAGTGCGCAACACGCGCTAGCAGCACAACGCTCCGACCCGTGTTCGGATCTAATATTTAAACTCGCAGAGTCAGCGTTTTTCAACTCATGATTTTGCAATGTTCGCACACTCTGCATGAATCTAAATCGATGGGTGAAAAAATATCTATTAAAGGAAAACATACTGAGTGTTTTGTAAATATTCAGATGATTCCGTGTCAAATTTAATGATTTCCAAAGCACTTTAAATTATTATTTTATATTTTGTGCTTTTACTGTGCTGCAGCGTGGTGTACGCGCAACCAAACGCTCAAAATAGGACGTATTTGATTCTGGTAGATCTACAAACAGTTAAAACCAAAGACTGTGTGTTTCTTTTTTTTTTCTTTGATTCATTTTTGTATATATGTAGGTCTTTTCAACACAACTACGGCTCGTTGAGATTAGTTCCCATTCTGTCGCTTCGAAAATTTTAAGGATAAAAATGAAACTAAATATTCACCAATGACAATTTGAAATGATGAATCAAAAGGAGAGAGTAACATTTCATCTACAAAATGAGTTATCGTAACAACACGTCCTTCTCTATCAATTTACTCATTTCAATAGTGTCATTATAATTTTACACACGGACTATAAAAAATGACGCTTGGACCAAGTCACTGATGCCAATTTTACACGAGGACTTGAACTGCTGGGCAAAACAGGTGCGCGGACAAAAAACAATTGACAAAATGTCCTGAAACCAAGCTTACACACGGTTACCGAGTTCTTGCGGGCGGAAGCCCTACTGCGACTGCAATTCAAGAAGTGCGTAGTTTTGAAGGAGTAGCAGTCATCATTAGGAGTGATAAATGGTACAACGCAAATGGTACAACAATCATAAATGCTCCGCGGTCGCGGAGTTGTCCCATACCAATATCTGGTGTACCATTTAAGGCCTAGATATACACGGCGATTGATCGCCGCGATTGAAAGACGAAAGCCAATGGAGAGCCTTGATTTCGACAAATCGACATCAATGGATCGAAATCAAGGCTCTCCATTGGCTTCCGTCTTCCAATCGCGGCGATCAATCGCCGTGTGTCTCGAGGCTTTTCCTGAGTACTTTCACTGTTTGTTCTGATTTTTTATCTTTAGGAGTGGTGCTATGTTTTTAGACGTGACCGTTAGACCGTTTGATTCACACTGTTCTGAGCATTTGTGAATATCTTGGACGAATAACTGCATTGCCGATGTCTCAACTGTCGTACATGGTAAACACTTGGGAAATAACCATGTCCTTGGGTTTACAACGACAGGCCGTATCGACAGGCTGAAACTAGCTTACATAGAAACAGATGCCTCACAAAAAACCCCTGAATTGAGTACATCACATCACTATCTACTAATAAGCTCCGTATCAAGTAGAAACCGTCTACGGTAAAAACCCTTCAATTCCTCGCGGGGTAACGAAAGTCCCCGGTTATTTCCGCATCGTGGCAAAGCTGGAGGCGGGGGAGTCAAGACCCGTAGTGGCTGCGGGTTCCTAACACTTCCAGCCGCAAATTAAAAGCACCTGTCTTCCCCGTTTCTCACTGTCCCTTGACCCGCCGCCGCCGCCTCCCGCGTGATCCCTGTCCCGCTAAGCTGCGACAGATTCGCGCTCACCCCCCCTCCCCCCGCCGGCCCTTCTGCCGCCCTCGCCTAATAAAAATGGTCCCTCACCGCGGATATTCGAGGCGCTTTCTGCGGGAACAGATCGGTCTTTTGAGAGCGCACCTGCACGTAAAATATGACTCGAGCGTCGAACTCGGGCACTCGCCCCGCTCGAAAATGAGAAAGTTGAAAAGTTGCCGTTGCTTCCGTGGAGGTGTACTTAGGGCGGATCTGCGGTTTCGCCACCGCGTCGATGAATTCATAATTTTTAAAATTCTGGGACCCTCTCAGAGGAAATGCTTCACCCGCGACGACATGCGATCACTCCTCTTTGGAATACGAGGTCATTCGAGGTAGCTGAGGAAGAACCGCACAAGTAAATACCACAATAGCTCCTTCTCTCTACAGAAAAGCTCAAGATAATAGCCAACGTCGCCCTTTCACTGTTCAACCCTTATTTTGTCAATGGACCACTAGACAAGGTACAAATTTCAGCATTCTGAAACATGTTTCTTGATCAAAATTTCACGTAGAACACGATGCGGACAACGAAAATTACCGAAAGCAACTCCTTACGATGATATTTAATGATTCTTGATGCGTGAATTCAAACCACCCGCTCATGAAAACTCAATGCTCTACGTGATTCACATCGCGCGCTAAACGTTATCATGACAGTCTCTGTTATATGAAAATCTGGCAATCTCAATCTTGACGCTTTGGCTCAGTTATAGGAAATTGCTCATAGTTTGAACAACACATGGTGGGAAATGAACATTGCTCGATTGAGAAGCTTGCTGAAGCCGTTGTAGTGCTTAATTTGACTCACGTAGAGCTTTGAGTTTCTTGTGAGCGGGCAGTTCAAATTCATCGTAACCAATGTGAAATAAAAACGTTAATATCTTCGTTAAGAGTTGGTTTCAGTACTGGTGGGTGTACTGTTGTGGGAACGCTTAAGTCTTTACAGGCTTAAGTCTTTACAGGCTTAAGTTTCCCACATTCGGCTCCATAGATGAGGCGTGCTTTGCGTCATGGCTTTTCGTGAGAATTCACGGATTTCCATGGCCAGCGATAGAGATAGGTCCGTTGGAAGTTAGCGCTTGTTTATGTCTAAACGTGAAGCTTCAGTGTCGCGGAAGTGCACACGTTTTGACATAAAAAGATTCGGTGATCACATGGGCGAGATCAGTCTCGAGGAAAAGATTCCCAGAT
>NW_017547179.1:1058934-1085843 GCF_001854935.1 Bemisia tabaci
AACAGTACTGTAGCAGTAATTCCACAAACGCACATGACTGCCAAACCAAAGGATGTCGTCCCTCCAACCGTCCATGTTCAGTCTGAACCACTTGTCCCTAATGCAAAGGGGCAATTGGAAGGTTTGAATAACCCAAACTAGATCTGGTGGACGATGGGCACAGGCCACCATGGATCCAAATTCAAAATTTCAGTAGTGTGCGGTTACCCATTGTACTGCTCACTCATGTACATTTGTCTTTTAGAAATGATTTCCCCAATATTCATAGCTGCTTTGTGTTCTCACCCACTGTTGACTGCTGCCCCGTCCCAGGTTGTTGGCGGAATTATCAACTAGACTTCCCACGCTTCAAGCAATTGTATAGACGGATGCGACTACAGAATGTAGCAAATTTGTTAGCACATCTAGAAGACTTCATACGACATCAGCCGTCTTATGCTGGGGCCTGGACCTTCGCAGACTTCGTCAACGCGTTACTCCCCAAGTACATAGCAACCCCTTCTCATGCAGCAAATAGATTAGTTCTGACATTCAACCAATCGATAGTAGGACGTGTCAAAGAAGTTAACACACACAGAGTCAACTATCTGACTATGTGGTTACTGGTTGACCCTGGTATAAAGCGTTTACCAGTTGAGGCTGAGAGCTTATCCTGGGTGGGCCTAAGTTTGTTCGATCGTCGGGGCCTGGCCATTTGCTATCTGCTGTATTTAGTTAACGGAGATACCAAGATCTATCACTCTGTTTTGAGTGCTATCAGGAGTCGCCTTAATGCAGGGTTGGTTTGGTGTCATCCAATAGTTCCCCAGCTAGAGATCACACTTACTGGGAACGTACCTGTTTACGAGACTGGTACGAATGCTGCCTTGGACTTGTGGGCTACTGTTGACCCGGCTGGTTTCCGCTTATTCATCACCAACCCAAGCGGTCGAGTGTTACCCACCATCAATTTGCAAAAGTTTGGTGTGTCTTATGTCATGGTAGGTGGTGCTCCTGTGTGGTTTGCCCATCTGAGGGGTGGGGCCAATAGACTCCAATTGAAGAAACTGTCATCTGTATATCCATACACGTCACAGGCTGATAAACAACATACAACAACGAGAGTATGGAGCTACCTTAATGCCCTTCTAAATTGCGACTGGCGCACAGATTTCAAGCTAGCCCACCCTGACACTACCCCTCCTTCGAAACAACAGGTCATCAAATCAACAAATTCTATCTTAAGTCATATAATGCTGGGGACACCACAACCTTTAGTCCTAACAGCCCTGTTAATATGCGGGGATGAGGTATATAGTCAAAGTGCTCCTTGGCAATACATTGTCAGCTCTAATCTGTTAATCGACGCTTACCCCCGGGTTGTCAAGAACCTCAAGGACATGTCCACTAGTATCAAAAGGTGCACAACGTTACCCAATGGTGTGCCCGTATCTGATGATCTGGTGGCAAAATTCATGTATTGGGAGTTAGCGTGCGGAAGGGCGTTAATGCTTAGTGATTGGGCACAAGAGTACACAGATAGGTGCACCAAAACATACCATATCTCGACAAAACTTCCTCATAACAAACCGCCTCATTGGAGACTCGATCCTATAAGTCATGAGATGGAAGATCCGAGGTTCTATGAGTTACTCACACACTATATGACGCAGTTACTGGATGTTGTTATCCCCACCCGTGTTCGTCGTGAGACTTTCAAGGCTTTCCTCACGAGACGTTCTGAGTGGATGACCAGCGGAAGTAGTTCTGGTGAAACCATCATTGTGGATGGCAAGAAGTTTGCTGTCAACAAGAGGGGCTGGGGTGAATCAATGGATGTGGAGTATTATTATTCAAAATGGAGGCTCTTCAAATTCACCGATTCCACGGGTTTCCACGGAATTCACACGAAAACGAGGAGGTAGCGGTGGGTAAATATGGTTCCATCGACCTAAAATTCGGCAAGTGCACGCGTCAAGAACCCTCTAGAAATAATTCACCTGGGTGCAGGTTGATTTTCAATTTTTTTTCCAAAATGGCGGCGGTCAAACCCTGAAGTTTGACGATTTTCCGTCCGTTGGCTGTGGAAAAATAAGGGGGCAGGGAGTAAATTTAAGTGCAGTTTTGTCATCAATATCGAATGCGATACTTTCTCTCTAAAAAAAACCACGCTTTTATTACGTTGAATTTCTTTGTTAAAGTCTCCCGACAACAGAATTGCGATCTCAAAATTGGAGAAAAATGACGAGTAGCTGAAAAAATGGAACGAATTGATGCGATACATCGCATGCCGTTCTGACACAAAATACGACGTCCATCGAATCACCTTAACGTCAAAATATCACACGTGAGGACAAAATGTACATGAATGCGAAAACAACTAGGGAATGCGAATGGGAACGTTCTGTGCCCATTTTTTTATGCGACTGTTGTAGAGTGACTCGAACGCTGCGTCAAGTTCCTCGAGAGGATTTTAATGCACGATGAAAATACCGAATGGAACATGGAAGACTGATGAATGGCGTTCATTACACATGATGCGCACGAGCGCTAAGAATCGATATTCTCCTCCATAAATAAACACGAATGACCGATTAGCTATTTTCACACTGTGAGAGCCCGGCATCGACAGTATGGTAATCCGTATCGTGCGGTCTGCTCTTGGTTGCCCACCGCCCCGGCCGCAGCAGCCATGGCCATGGCACTCTTCGCTCCGGTTTTCATTAAAACTCCAACCTCTGCAGCTTGTTGAGTAAATAGGGCGACTCGCTGGATTAATTTTAATGGACCACTAGATAAGGTACGAATTTCAGCATTCTGATACATGTTTCTTAACCAAAATTTTACTTAAAAAACGATGCACACAACGAAAATTACCGAAATTAACTCCTTACGAAGATATTTAATGATTCTTAATGCGTGAATTCAAACCACCCGCTCATGAAAACTCAATGCTCTACGTGATTCACATCGCGCGCTAAACGTTATCATGACAGTCTCTGCGATATAAAAATCTGGCAACCTCAATCTTGACGCTTTGGCTCAGCTATAGCAAATTACTAATAGTTTGAACAACTCATGGTGGGAAATGAACATTGCTCGATTGAGAAGCTTGCTGAAACCGTTGTAGTGGGCGATTTGACTCACGTAGAGTTTTGAGTTTCTTGTGAGCGGGCAGTTCAAATTCCTAGTAATCAGTGTGAAATAAAAACGTTAATATCTTCGTTAGAAGTTGATTTCGGTAATTTTCGTAGTGTGAATCGTGTTCTACGTGAAATTCTGGTTAAGAAACATGTGTCAGATTGCTTAAATTCGTACCTTGTCTAGTGGTCCATTGGGAACAGAGTACCGATCGGAAACAGAGCAGTGGCACTGCAGGTGAAGCTGCCGGATGGGCGTGGATATTTGACTCATACAAAGGGCTCATAATAACAGTTCAACCGTTAGATGTCCAAGCCAGGTCGGGTCAGATTGACCCGAGGAATTGCTAAAAATACGTGTCCTACGAGATGTATGCGACCGGCACATACGAGCTTTGGCTTTGGGTCAGCAAAACGCATCGTAAAGAATTCACTGAAAAAAAAAAAAAAAAAAAAAAAAAAAAAATTCTTTATACATTTTAGTTTGACTTAACCCTTTATTGCAAAGCGTTACATGAAAGCAACAAATGGTTTTCAGCTTTAGTTCTAAGCTGAAGTATTAAATTGAATCAAAGCATGACATGATTTTTGAGGAGCAGCATAAGTCTGACCTCCTAACTTCAAGAAAAAACTACAAAAATCGATTCCAACAGACTCTACTTTCGAAAAAAAAAAAAAAAAAAAAAAAAAAAAAAAAAAAAACTACAATAATTGATTCAAACTGACTCTATTGTCGAAAAATTACTGTACAATGTAGATTTTCTCTCCAAAATCAACTATTAGCTCATGCAACAAAGGGTTAAAGCGTCATTTCTTGTCGACAAAAGTTGATGCTTTTGAGTTAAATCCGTGCAGATTTAACTTAAAGTCAGTTTTCTTAAGTTAAAAAAACTTTGTTTTACTATCGTTTTTTTAACTTAAACTTAACGAGCTTAAAGAAAACCTGAAAAAGAGCGAAGCAGGCATCATAATGGATTTCAGCCAGAATTATGACTGCAAATATGCCTCAGAGGTGCAAGGTGCACATTTTGGAGGTTCCAAAGGTCAAGTATGCCCGCATACTGGAGTTATAGATTTTAGCAATGATTCGGAGACTGAAAAGAAAATAGTGCCATTTTGCACGGTTAGTAATGACCCGAACCACAAAATAGAGGCTGTTTGGGCTCATTTACAGCCAATTGTAGAGTACACCAAAGAGAAAAATGGAGATGTTTCAGAGATACATTTTTTCAGTGATTCGTCATCCTCCCAATACAGAAATAAGAAGAATTTCTGGCTCTTCACAAAAAAGTGTGAAGAGTTGAATCTGAAAATGGCTACGTGAAACTTCAGTAATGGAGTGTGTATTTCTACTGAATTGTTGAACGGGGCGACCTAGCGTTCTGCGGAGACCCGGGCAGACACGAAGCGCACTAAACAACAGTTTCGGACCGTAGAAATGAAAGACCTGAGGAAAATGGCAGGCTTTACGCTCCGAGACAGGCAGACCAACGAGTCAATTCGCGAAAAGTGCCAAATTCAAGATATTGCCAAATGGACCAAGATGCGCCGGAAAATGTGGTCGGAACATGTTGAGAGGATGGACGGGAAAATGCTTGCCAAGATTTGTATGGTAGGACGACCTCATAGCCAAAGGCAACCCGGACGACCGCCCAAGAGATGGGCACAGAGCTGCCTTTCATCCCCGGAGAATTAACCCTCTCTCATCGCCATCATATGTTATTTGTCATATTTATTTATAATTATTCATATTTACTTATTTATTATTATTTATTATTAGACAAACAGGGCCACTGCCCTTGTCAAAAGGTAGAGTAAGAAGAATAAGAAACTTAACGATAACAAAACAACGTTTCTTTAACTTAAAGAAACTGACTTTCAGTTAAATCCGCACGGATTTAACTCAAAAGTACCAAATTTTGCCTACAGAAAACGAAGTTTGAGTCTAACTATTGTCTCAAGAATTTTCTTTTCCAGTGAAAGCATCAAATTGAAAAAGAAAGAGAAAAATCGAGTGTCAACACAGCCGAAGAAAAAATAGCCCTAATCGGGCCTCATTTTTACTTTTTCTTCCGAAACTGACAATGAGCCATCTCATTGACGGCAGATTGCGAGCTCACGCATCGCGCCTTCAATTTGGCATACGCAACACGGACATCCATCAAGCACGAATAGTTGTATCTCTGCGCCGTCGTCAATGCTTCACTCCTCTCTAGCTCTGCTTTTATACTGCGTTTGTTTCCATTCGTCTTATTTTTAGTGATGCTTCAACTACTTGAGCAACACAGCCGAGGTAGGAGAGAGAAAAAAACATGAAATTTATAATCGGAAGGGTAAATCGGCAAAATAATTTGTGGACAGGTTCACAAGCAAAATCCGTAAGAACCAGATATGTTGGATTCCTAGTTTAAAGGGTAGCTACAAAATTTGGAAAATAAACTTCCATGATTTCCCCGACACATTTTGGTGAAATTCCCTAACAACTAAACAAATGCCAAATTTTTAAAGAGACATAGTTGAGTATAGTTTTCAAGCAAAATAATTTGTTGTTCGAAACGTCAAACCCACTCGAGGAAACAAATGAAGGTAATTTGACGATTAATCCCGGACCCTGACGTTATCGTTATTTTCCCTAACATTTCCAGGTTTTCCCTGGCTTCTTGAAATTCTCTTGACATTTCCCGGTTTCCATCTGTGTGATGGTTCCAACCCAAGTGAAAACAATAGTTCATAACTTCATTAATTATATTCAACTAAAATAGAATTTTGTGTGTTCTGTGCGACTTGTCAGTATGCCTTGGAAATATTCGTAAGATTTTACCCGTGCAAAATCTATGTATTTGTCGTATCTCTTGTGTGCAACAGGCCCATGTCCCATTACATCTCTCTCTTGTGTTCCAGATATGCAAATAGAGTACGGGATGAATAATCTAAATGGAATTGAATTCTGGAAGTGCTATGAATCACTACTGAAGTGCCTGTTAAAATTCGTTAGTTATCTGCTTTGTCAAAGAATGGTTTCTTTATTAAGTTGGCATACTCCTAAACAAGAACTTGTAGCCTGGTATTAACTTCGAACGCCCACAGACCCCTCCAAACGCCCACAAAAAAATTCGACATTTGGGGAAAGCGCACGCATCTAATTGTAAGGCCCGCCTGCTAACTGTTGCGTCCGGCAAGCTGCTTGCGTTTAATTTAAAATTTTGGTTAAGAAACATGTATCAGAGCGCTGAACTTCGCACCTAGTTCAGCAATCCATAGTAATTTTTGAAATTTTCAGTTAATTTTTACTGTGATTTGGACCGCGTTCAGTAAAGGAGCTACACAAGGCACAATGTGGCTGTAAGCCACATTAGCTATCGCCAAATTTATCTGGGCAATTTTACTTTACACATGAAAAAGTTTGTGCGGATTTTGGTGCAAATTTTCTGCATAGTACAAAGCAAATTCCTTAAAATCTTCAAAAGAATCCGCACAAAGGTTCTCCTGTAAAAAATGAAATTGGCCAGTTAAATTTGGCAATAGCTGATGTGGCTTGGTTCCTTTCTGCTAAACGCGGTCCATTTGATCTTGAGTATCTGAAAACTTCAAGGCTGAATATTCATGATCCCTCTCTTGTACAAAGCAAGAGTCCTTAAAATCTTCAAGAGAATCCGCACAAAGCTTCTCCTGGAAAAACTGAAATTACCCGGTTAAATTTGGCGATAGCTTATGTGGCTTGGTTCTTTTCAGCTAAACGCAATCCACACTGGAAAAAAAACGATGGATCTAGAGTCCAGGCTCTTGAAAACATTGACAAGAAAAAATACTCTTGACTCAATCGGATTTTTGCTTAAATCAGAGGGAAATCCGCTTAAATTAAGAGGCCTTGGTTCTTGATTTAAGCAAAAATCCGATTGAATCAAGAGTATTTTTTCTTGTCGATTTTTTTAAAAGTCTGGACTCTAGATCCGATGTGTTTTTTTTTTCCCAGTGCATTTGATCCTGAATATCTGGAAATTTCAAGAATGAATATTCATAATTTCTCTCTTGTAAAAATTATTCTATAGGAGGGAATGCAGAGTTTGAATTTTCGCACGGGGTTTTTCCTCGGTACAGCAAAATAATCGGAGTACCTTGACAGCCCGGCTCTGCTCGGCGACTTTTGGCGCCTGCGACGCGGGGACGGGGGAGCACGAAAAGAAAGCGCAGTTGAGTCAATTTGTCACCTACCCACCCCCGTCCTCCGACTACCCCTATATTCCGGCATCCGCGGCGCTGAAAATTGTTTCCCATAATTAATTCAAGTAAATAGCTCGACATGGAAGAAGCCGAGTCGCGCGTGCGTTCCTCTCGCACACCGACGCCCGGGAACGCTCTCGACGTTCGCACACGGAGCAGGCGCCCGTGGAAATAAAAACTCCAACGCGTGAAATTAATTCGCCCAATTTTTTCCCCCGGGCCCGTCGCCAGTGAGATATTGCGGCTCGTTATAAAGCAGTCTGAAAAGCGGTCGAGGGGGAGGGTGATAGCGATGCGAAATTAGACACCACTCCGTGCGTTTTGCACATCGTTGCCATTGTCCGATAGGAGTCGCCCCTATATTCAGGGTTGCCACAGTCTGACCGAGCGAAGCTTCGAACTCTATCGAATTTCCTCCCATAGAATAGTTATTGCACGAGAGAAATTATGAATTCTATGTGCGTGAAGTTGTAGTGACAGGAAGCACGTGTAACTGTTAATGTCTCTTTTTAGAGATCTCCAGTATAATCCAGGTCTCGGATCCAGCGTGTTGGACGGCCAGGGCGTCCAGGGGACGGGAGGGGCGCCACAAATGGTGGACCCCGAAATAGAAAAATGGCAGAACATTCTAGAGTTGTCATGCTGAAAAAGAATGACTTGTCGCCCCGTATCACAAGAGCTGGTTCGGCCAAATCTACCAACTCTGGCATTCCTAAGGGCGACAGAAGTCGGGTCCGACTATCGACGGATAAGGCTGATGCATCTCGAGACGGCAACAACAAACGGTGGCGTACTCTCACGGACCGAGCTGATATGCATGAACAAGCGCCCAACGCGCTATTGCCGCATCAACCAAAAAAAGCGGTATCAGGTGTCAAGATTGCGTCATCTTCTCTCTCCACCAAGAAGCGAGGCGCCGCTCCAAGAGGATCAACATCTCCTTCCCTATCAGAGTCATCTCCATTAGGCTCCATCAAGATGTCCACTCGTAAGGCCAGATCGACCATGATCTCCAACCCAACATCCCTACCAATTTCACCTGCTGCGGTCAACAATGCTGTTTCTACTCAAACAGACCCAGAGATGGATCTACTCCAACAGAGAGATTCTCTAATCGATGAAGTGGCAACGGTCAAAGAGTTTAATTGTAAATTAGTTAGAGATGTCGATAAACTCAAGGAGGAAATTAGAACACTTAAGTTAAATCTAGAGCAAAAAACTAGCGAAACTGAAATACTCTTAAAACGTCTAAATAAGAATTCAACAATCACTAATTATCCTATAAGCAAGCTAGAGAATGATGAGTCTCCTGCCATGCGGCGGGAAAGGGATCATTTGGCAAGAAGAAATGCCGCTTTAATAAATAGTATTAAAAGAATTAATAGTAAATATAAGTACAAACCCATTAATTGTGATTTTAGCCTCAGAAATACTGTAATCTTCAAAAAATTTAGGAGTATAGATATAAATTGTAAGCAAGGTACTTCAGCCAACGTAATGATCAAAAATCATGTTGATAAGGCTAACAAGAGAAAAAGTAACCCAAATCCACAGCATAGGAAACCTACAGAGGCTACTGTTAATTCAAAGATAATAGCTGGCAGTCACGGTAGGGAACTCTGCGTTAGAGTAAACAGGCTTAGGGAAAACAAATTTACAGCAAGTATTTTCCCAGGAGCAAAATTCAAGGAAATCAAAAATACAGATATAGCGAGGTATGAAAATTTGGTAGTCATTGCGGGCTCAAATGATGTAGCAAATGGTGAGGGCCTAACTTTTCTTCATGAAGTAAGCGTTCTTGTTAAGGAAGAACATAGGAAACGTAACCTAATAATAGCCACTGTTCCTCCAAGGTTTGATCTCAGTCCATGGGCGAGAGTTAATCAAGAAATTAGGACCCTTAATGAGGAGATAATAGAGCTTTGTGGTAATTACGACAATGTTTACATTTTAGATTTCCATAACTTATCAAGGCCAATGTTTACACGCCATGGGCAGCATCTAAATAACAGAGGAAAGGATAAGTTGGCTAGTATGATCAGTGATGTAATTGATCTTTTAAAGTTCAATTTAAACTAATGCAAATTGACGTGGCCAAAACAAGCTTGCCTAGAAATAAGAAATCCACTCCACTCAATGAAATAGCGAGTGCAGGCGGAGTGACAGGTAGTGCAATGATAGATAAGACAAGACCTAGTAGTTTAGAGAAATTTGACTTCACACTGTTCGTTCAAAATGTACGGAGTATGAATGACCCATTAAAATGTTCCATCATTGAAGACATAATTAATGAAGAAAAGCATAAAATAATTTGTATAACTGAGCATTGGCTTAAGGATGAAATCTTAGAATGCAATCTACTACAAAATTTTAAATTAGCATCCTGTTACTGTAGGAAACAATTTAAAGGTGGTGGAACTGCAATATTTGTACGTAACAGCATTTTAACAGAAGAGTGTAAATTTATCTCAGAGATTAGTATAGACAAACATTTTGAAGTTTCAGCAATAAATTTAAAAGGCAGCACAACTGACTTAATTATTATGTGTATATATAGGTCACCGAGTGGGGACTTTAATGTATTCCTGGAAAAGTTGGAGGAGATATTTGGGAAGCTGGATGTCCAACAAAAGTGTGTAATCGTAGGTGACTTCAATGTGGATGTATCAGAAGAATTTAAGCAAAAAAAAGACCTCCTTAATGCCTTCAAAACAGTCAATATGAGGCCAACGATTTTTGAGCCAACAAGGATTACAGCCACATGCGCCACAACCATTGACAATAGTTTTACAAATTTAGATATGAATGAATTTTTGACAGGCGTAGTTGAATGTGGGATATCTGATCACTCAGGTATCGAGATCAAGTTGAGAGGAGCAGATTATCACATTGAGCCTAAAACCAAATGTACCATTAAAGATTCATCCACATTCGGAGTTAGAAGTTATGATGATTACGCAATAAGCACATTAAAGGTTGAGTTTTTGAATAATTTTTTTATGGAAAAAAATGACCTAAATTTTGATTTGTTTCATACTAAGATTATCCATAAGCATGATTTATATTTTCCACCCAAACCTTTGAAACACTTCACGAGTAAAGTAGTCAGAAGTGAAGAAATAAAAGCAGCCAAAGCTGCGGTGAATAAATTAACGAAAACTTTACATTATATGAGAGTAAATAATAGAGCAGTTGATCAAAATGTATATATTGAGTGCAGGAGAAAGTTAAGAAGGTCAGTAGCACATTATAAAGCAGCGTTACTTGATAAGAAAAAAGCAGATATAATGAAAAAACTCCAGAATTCTGATAATATATCAAAAACATCCTGGGAAATAATCAATTCTGTTAGAAAAACAAAACCAGCTACTTTGCAGTCATTAAAGATTAATGGAAGTGAAACTGATAATGGTCTGGAAATGGGTAATGCACTCAATGACTACTTTACTGAACATATGGAGCACACGGTGAATCTTAATTTACAAATCAATAAATTAAACTATCTACAGAAAGTCAATTCTGTGTTTGAATTTAATTATGTTTATGAATACGAAGTGGAAATGGCAATAAAAAGACTAAAAAATAAAAAATGTGAAAGTGATGATGGGCTAAGTAATTATATTGCAAAAAAAATTTCTCAAGAGCTTATTATACCACTGGCATATTTTTATAATGAAATGATATTAAGTAGAATTTTCCCAGAAAGTCTTAAATGTATTAAAGTTGTACCTTTACCAAAAGATAAAGATAAACCTACATTGATAAGTAATCATAGGCCACTGTCCATTGTGTCACCTCTGTCCAAGATATTTGAAAATTTAATGAGCAAACAAATTAAGAAATACCTGCACGAAAACAAACTACTATACGAACATCAATATGGATTCACTCACGGTAAGAACACTGATATGGCAGTAAGATATTGTTATGAATCGTTATTGTTAAATAAGAAAAATGTATCTGTCATTATCGCCATTGACCTGCGTAAAGCGTTTGATACAGTAAGATTTGATGTTATTGAAGTAAAATTAAAGAGGATAGGTTTCACTGAATGTGCCATTGAATTACTTATGAGTTATTTGACAAGGAGAACTCAGTATGTAGCGGTCAAAAAGAAAGGAAGGATTTATAAATCAATCCTGAAACTCATCAAGAGTGGGGTTCCTCAGGGCTCGATTTTAGGGCCCTTACTCTTTTTAATTTTCATCAACGATATAGCGCAATTTTTGAACATAAAAATTAAAAACTCTGTGTTTACATCGATTTTTAAACTAATTTTATTTGCTGATGATGTGCTGTTACTCATTGCTAACAAAATAAGTTCTGTATTGGAAATTGATGCATACCTACTCGTCAACCTTTTCCACCAATGGTGTGATCTTAATGGCATGGCCATAAATGCAATAAAAACCAAATTTATCCTAGTCACTAATAAAATTGACGTAACAATTGACATATTTATTGGTGGAACAAGGATCGAGGAGTCAAAAGTACTTAAATATCTGGGTGTTTGGATAGATAATGACCTGCGTTTNGCATCCGCGGCGCTGAAAATTGTTTCCCATAATTAATTCAAGTAAATAGCTCGACATGGAAGAAGCCGAGTCGCGCGTGCGTTCCTCTCGCACACCGACGCCCGGGAACGCTCTCGACGTTCGCACACGGAGCAGGCGCCCGTGGAAATAAAAACTCCAACGCGTGAAATTAATTCGCCCAATTTTTTCCCCCGGGCCCGTCGCCAGTGAGATATTGCGGCTCGTTATAAAGCAGTCTGAAAAGCGGTCGAGGGGGGAGGGTGATAGCGACGCGAAATTAGACACCACTCCGTGCGTTTTGCACATCGTTGCCATTGTCCGATGGGAGTCGCCCCCATATTCAGGGTTGCCACAGTCTGACCGTGCGAAGCTTCGAACTCTATCGAATTTCCTCCCATGGAATAGTTATTGCACGAGAGAAATTATGAATAATCAACCTTGAGATTTTCAGACACTCCAGATCAAATGGACCGCGTTCAGCAGAAAGGAACCAAAGCCACATCAGCTATTGCCTTTAACTGGGCAACTTCATTTTTTACAGGAGATCCTTTGTTTGGGTTCTTTTGAAAATTTTAAGGAATTTGCTTCGTGCTATGCAGACAATTCACTGAAATTTGCACAAAAATCCGCATAACCGTTTTCATGTAAAAAATAAAATTTCCCTAAAAATTCGTATTCGTATTTTGTCTTTTCAGCTCGCTACGCTCGCTTGCGCCGCTAGCCAGGGGCTTCGCTCCCTGGTCCCCCCGACCCTCAATACAAGGGTGAATTTTGGCTTGCTTGGCGAGAAAATTTGCTATCAGTAATATATAGAGGAAAACCGAGGGATGCTGTCACATTATAAGTTGAGAGCTTTCACTTAAAACAAATCCGAGGTAAATCGCTCCAGTAGTTTCTAAGATCGAAGGCGGACAAACCGTCTTACGGTAACCCGAAAATGTGTCAATTTAAATCGAGGTAAATTTTGTTAAGATGGGAGCGCAAATCGAAAGTCTCCACTCAATTTTAAATTTATTTTTTTGTTTTATGCAGCTGAAAATGAGCTGGTAACAGCTCGAAACGTCCTGCCTTTTGGTGTTCTTGATGTTTTAGCCTTGATTACTCATGTTTTAGTCCCATCTTTATTTATTGCCTTAATTATGTAGATATTCGGCTACGTCTGACTGCTCATACGGTGTTTTTCCTCGACACGGAAGCACACTCCGGGAGTCTCGCATTTCAGCGGAAAAGCTTCTCGCTTGGACACTGAATTGGGCGTATTTCTGTCAAACGGGACTATGTGCATTATGACGTGAGCCCTGTTATGCGTATGTTCTTGAGGGTCTCAGGGCTCACGTCTTAACGCGCACAGTTCCGTTTGACAGAAGTACGTCCAATTGAGTCCGAGCCGAGCGAAATGAAGAAGGAGAAACGGAGAGGACACTGGTGAGCGGACCGTGAGAGGCGCGCGTATTTCAGCTCTGTCACGTTGAAGGGAGGGAGGGGGTGAATCATTCGGGGAGTCGGAATTACGGGACTCTATTTGAGCTGACTTGATAGCCTCGACTGATGATGGCATAAGATACTTGGTCACTTTATCATTCCGACAGCGCACCAAAGTTGACAGATTTGAAGTGCCTGGCGCACCCTCAGAAAAGTTTCGTGAGAGGATACGCTTCCACTTTTCTCACTGCAGGTCCGCAAATTCTTCAGCTTACTCAATCATGTGTCGATTCGATGTCCACAAATTCTTCAGCTTACTCCTCAATAATGTGTCGATTCGATTGTCCATGTACTTATCCACCGATACATTCTTCAGCTTATTTAATCATGCGATAATAGGAAGGCCCTCATGTCTTAGCTACGAGGCGTTTCTCTACGGCCGTGATAGCGAAGAGAGTTGTAACTCACAAATTTTCGAAATCAAGTTCCTTTCAAAATTTGTCTAATACCTTTCAGATGCAATCAATGAAAATCAGAAACAGCACAATTCGTCTAATTGGAATGAAAACTAGACATGTGCGAAAATGAGGAAAAATTGACTTTGTTGTAGATAAAACAATCGTAAAAAGCATTATTCCACCAGAGAGCCAATGAGAGCCGACTTGGAAGTAAAATGGCGCTCTTTGCTGCCAGTTTCTGATCTGAAAATTTGCTTGTTGTGCGACCAAAACGCAACCACACAGGCATGAACAAGACAGAAAATCACAGAGTATTGGGAAACATATAAACGTAGGAGCTGTGGAACACTCAATCAAAGAAAGGGACGACTCCTATATTCCACATTCATCTATGAGTTTATTTAATAATACTAGGTTAGGAATACATCAGCTGATGAGTTAACATACTCCCCCCCTTGAGGTTTCCTCAATTAAATGCTGCTGGTTTTGATCGTTTAGATGCGCTCAAAAGCGCGCGCAAATCAGCGCGCAATGAGCGGGATCAATTGATTGCTGGAGCCTATGAGGCATCCTTATTGGTAAACTCAGTTCTACAGAGGGTTACAGACGGAGTTCAACCACCCGCCAATTTGGCACCCCGCCCGGACACCAATGTGCAGGGGCAACTTCTACCAATTCGGTGTGTGGCCCAAATCCCGCCTGCTGCTGCCCTCCTTGAATGGCATGCTTTAGTAACACCCACTTTTGAGACGTTCGGTGAGGTCCTAGTCCCTATGCCTCATGAGAGCAACTTTCTTCAGCGCATGTTGGGAATTACCAGAGCAGCGGATAGTGCATACTTAACCGACCTCACTGCACTGGGCCAAACCACCATGGCCGAGAGACTTGTGCAGGCAGCCACCTTCGCAGGATTCGTTTCTGTGTTCATGACCACGGTCCTGCAATCTATCAACTGTTATGGAACTGTAATCCAGAGGTGGGCCACAAATAACCCGGCCCCTGCTCCTAACATGTTCAACCTCCTGGCAAACACCTTCCGTCTGTTTACCAACGTAGACAACAAGCCCTAAACAATGGCGATTGTGTTCATGCAAGCCTTCACCATGCTGGACAGGCACATCGGAGGAGTTCCGCCTCCAACGGTGTTTGCGTATAGGTCGTGGAATCTCGTCGAGCAAGATTGGGATCTGCCGGGACCGTTCCAGCTCAATTCACCCCACCATGCTCCCCGACTAGGCAACCCCTTAAGTATTCTCAGTTGGTTGGATCTAATCCCTTCCGAGTGGGGCGTCGTGGATTCGGGTGCAACTGTGGACTTCACTAAGAAAGTGGCTATACAAGGACTACCAAACGTGGCTGGTTGGTATGCGATCAATGGCGAGCGCCTTTACCTCTCAAGGTGGTATTCTACCCTACCCCATTAAACGGTCTGGGCTGCCCACCCCCTCTTACATTGGTCACGTCACCTAAACAACCCCTACCCCAATATAACCCAGAGTTCCAGTTGGACAATGTGCTTGACCAGTTGCCACATCGTATGACAAGTGATTGGCTTACAACCATTGTAGCTAAGGTAGGAGATGATCATCCCATCAACTTTCACAGCTTGGTTAAAGCCCAAAAGCTAAGTAATTATTTTAGTGCCATCAAAAGCCTGGGCACAACCAAAGCATTTAAGGCCCTCAAGCGTAAGTGGCGCACTGCTCTAATTTCCGACCCCACCTTGCTCCTGCCGCCGACCTTACGAGCTGTGTCCCTCGACAACCCCGAGTCGTGGGCCTTGAGTAAAGTAGCTTTCCAGTGTCATACTTCCCTCACTCCTTCCAACGGGATATACATAACGCCTAAGGAGTTAATTAAGACGGTTATCAACAAGATGAGGCAGCCCGATCTGCAATTAGAGGATCCGTTGAATCTTATCAGTGCTGTTATTGGTTTTTCAGCTTCAACTCCATTTAAGAGTCTCCAATCCACACAGTTAGCTCTGGGCATCACAGAGATGGATGCTATAATCTATATGTTAGAATACTCCTCACTTGGCCAACCCAATAGAGACCTTGCCAGGCAGCACTTAGCTAAACTTTTCATGTATAACAGTATGGTACCACTACATATCTTGTTGTTTGCCTCGTATGGATTTTTAGGCAATTACAGGCAGGTTGTCCATCCAAGTGTTGTCCTGTCAATCAATACAGCTGTAAAGTCCAGTTTAGCAGATAACATGTTATCAATGCGACGTGCTCCATTATCATATTGGCTCGAAGTGTGGGAGCACAGAGCCTCATTGTTGTTGAGAGAGATAATATTGGCTGACAGCCCTTCAGTTACTAGGGTCCTGTATTGATACACCCTAATTACTGTATATATGTTTACCTCAATGCATATTTGTACATATGTTTAATATTGTATAAGTTACTGTATTACGTATATATCTCGGTCACCATTATGTGGAACACTCAATCAAAGAAAGGGACGACTCCTATATTCCACATTCATCTATGAGTTTATTTAATAATACTAGGTTAGGAATACATCAGCTGATGAGTTAACAGGATAGGAGCCACTCATGAGAAGTTAAGGACGATTTTAAGAGTCGCTGGTTTTCTACCCAGTAACTTTCATTGTTGACTGGATCTACGCTGGACATTTGGGCGATAAGCTAGTGTTGGATAGAACCGACATACCGATACATATTCGATTGTCAGAGTTGCGCACCTACGCCTTGGAGGGGTCATGAATGGATGTGGGGCTTTATCTCGATAACCTTTACAAGAGAGACATTCCGAGTTGTCCCATTTGCTTGGAAATGTACGGGATAATAGGGGGCCAACAGGTTGATTACCAGGACAGAAGAGTGATGATAACAATTCGGTCCTCGACTTTTTCACGTGAGACAGCGTGTCCACTCAGATCCTTCAGGACACGTAGGTTTTTACAGCATACGTTTGCTCGACGATTGGAAATCATAAAGGATCTGAACATATAAAAATTGAATACTTCGAAAGTTATCGATCTGCGAGTTCGAATGGCGCAGAGTTGTCGGTTGCATAATTCCGTTTAGTGCTCCCGGTCCATGTCCGTCAGAGGTTCCGGGATTCGGAACTTTTTTGTTCTAACTTCTACCACTCCGTGGCCTCAGAAGTTCCGGTCTTCTTGGATTTTCTCAAGAGTTCCGTGAGCCGACATCGGTTGGTCCAGTGGTTAGCGCAACTGATCACAGACCTAGATGTCCCGGGTTCGAATCCCGGCCTCAGTGGCAAGATTTGATGGTCTCAGATCTTGTCACCGTGGAGTGGCATGGATGTTTCTCTTCGTTTCTTCCTTCGTTTCTTCCTTTGTACTTCCGTTTTTACTGTTGTTGTAACCTTCCCATCATTTAGCGGTGGCTGTTTGTCTACACAACTAAGGCCAATGAACTATACCTAGAGTGCGCAAGCTCTCAAAGAAAAAAAAAAAAAAAAAAAAAAAAAAAAAAAAAAAAAAAAAAAANAAAAAAAAAAAAAAAAAAAGAGTTCCGTGAAAAATTCAGGAAAACCTCGTGAGTTCCAAAATTTGGTATTAGTTCCGGTAAATGGGAGCACTGTCAAAAGGAGCGCTTCAACGACCGGAAAAATTCGGATGGTTTCAGCGCCACCATATTCGCACTTTTTGGTGCTTTTAGCCCTTGTAAGAAACTCGTCGCCCCTCTGACGTAAGGGCGTATCACTACTTCCACGTGAGCCTTGTTTTACATATGAATCCACGCTTTCTGGGGCTCAAGTGGAAACACAGATACGCCCTAGCACTGGAAAAAAAACACATTGGATCTAGAGTCCAGACTCTTAAAAACATAGACAAGAAAAAATACTCTTGATTCAATCAAAATCTAGCTTAAATCAAGGACCAAGCCTCCAAATTTGAGCGAATTTCCTTTTGATTTAAGCTTACATCTGATTGAATCAAGAGTCCTTTTTCTTGTCAATATTTTCAAGAGTCTGGACTCTAGATCCAAGTGGTTTTTTTCCAGTGTACGTCAGAGGGACTACGAACTACCACACACTGAAAAAAAAAGTAGCTTGGATCAAGCATGATAATTCTTGAATTTGCCGCCAATAATTTTTTTTATCTTGCTTTAAGCTGACTTTTTCTTGATTCAAGAAAAATAATGCTTCGGTTAAGCAAAGAGGTAGCTTATATTAACCGGCAAAATTCTTGATTTAAGAATGAAATACTTCTTGGCGGCAAATTTAAGATTCTTTTTTTTTCCGTGCACTTCCTCTTGACTTCCCGGACCCATAGTCGCCTCGGCGACGAAGGTAACGTACCTTTTAGAGTTTTCGGAAGAACCGCCGAACAAAAACGGCTAGCGCCTTCTGTTCAGCGCTCCGACGTTACGTCCAAGAGCGCGGGGAATGAACCTTCCCGCCTTGCGCGTGACGCGTATTCAAAACAGACCGTGGCGTGCTTTGCGATATATCGATTGTTATGCCATTTAAACCTATGGAAAAGGATCGATAAACAGGGTGTTCGCAGCGAACACCCTAATAATCGATTCTTTACCACAGGTTTAAATGGCAGAACAATCGATACATCGCAATTCACGCCACGCCACTGAAAACAGAGATCCCCTTACGGGAGCACGCTGTTTCCGCTGCAGTTGATACGCTCTTGAAGCGAGCGCGAGAGTCGCTGCGCCGCCCGGAAAACCGAGTTAGAGAGACAATGCCTCGCGTAACAGTTGGAAACCTACGGCTTGCTGAATTAAATTGAAGACGCGCCCAAGAAAGTGGGTTCAATTCGTAGCGAGCAAAAATACACGCCTCGAAGACAGAGTCACCAGATCGTTCTGCTGCCTGGGTAGGGGGCCCAGTCACACGAAAAAAAAAAAAAGGATTCCAGATTTAAAAATTGATTTGTTAAAAAAATACGTCCGACATGTTTCAAATGTACATTTTACAATAGTGGAAAGCTAATTTTACCACGAGGGGGGTTAAATTACCATTTTTTTAATTGTAAAATCGACGATGAAACAAGTCGGACACTGTTTTTCACTACAAAATTGTGAATTCAGAAATTTCATTTTTTCCTTGCAATAGCTATTGGTATAATTAGACCACATTTTGAAATTAGGAACTACAATTTCTGGCTCAGTTACGAAACAACGTACATTTCGTCAGTTTCCTTAAGGACATAAGTGTTTTTATCGATAAGCCAGAAATTTTAGTGCTAGATTGCAAAATGCAGTCAAATTATAGACGGCGTTTCGGGTGGGTGACGAAAATAGATAGAGCCGACTCAAAATGATCAAAAAAGTGAGGAGATTCGATGAATAACCTTGCATAAATTGGCAATAGTTAAAAAAATTGCATGGGATTAGGTCTATGATAATTAGAGGATTTTTAAGTTGCTTTTAAATCCTAACAATACATTGAACATAGTGGAAGAGTTCTACCTATGATGCAGTAAACCAGTCAGTGCATAAAATTATGATGCTTAGTTATTTGATTGTGTCGGTAACCAGAACCACCAACACACCACCTACGACCAACCTAGAGCTAATAATATCAATCGTTTTGACATGGCATTCTATTATCAAGAAATGTATAGGATTCATATTATAATTATAGTGAGTGGGTGCTTTGTCTACCACAAGCTTTGAGCAAAATTATTGAACGTAAACTGGAGGTAAACATTTGACGTAATTAAGTTCAACAGTTTTACGGAGAAAGAAAAGCGATACCTTTGGGGGGTCCCCCCCCCCAAGGGTAAGCAATATTGACAAATAAACATTGAGACAAATATAATCGTATCCCGCCGAATACAATGGTGGTTCTACCAATGAAGTAAAGCGGGTTCTTACAGTAATAGCGTGTTAGAGTGTTAAGTCCAGAACTCCAGAGTCAAAAAAAGCTCCGGAGAGAGCGTTTGCTACGCACAGCGTGGCGAGCGCTCAAAAATAAAATAAATTAAATACAAAAACCGGAGCTAAAGGTTGATTTTTGGCTCCAGTGGAGTGCTTACCTAAAGGGTACCTCGTTGAGTGTGAGATTCGATTCGAATTAAATGGGAATTAAAGCTGAGAGATACCCGCGAACCTGATCAAGAGCTGACTCTTGTGTGGAAGAGAGAAATGGAGCGTCTCTCAAAGAGCCGCCATGCTCAGGGACTCAAGAGCCCGCGAACTGTAATCGCATTTTTTCACGGCAACGAACCGATCATCAAAGTAATTGCAAACGGAGGGCGACACCTTCAGCAAATTACAGTGAAATGTCGCTCGTTAAACGGCTAACACGCCTCTGTTGCCGGCTTTCGTCGGCTTTTGGGTTGCGCTTTGACCCCCCGGGCGCCAAACTTTAAGTCGGATATACCACTCAATTTGATATATACCTCACCGGGAGACATGCAATAGCATTCCTACATTGTTAAAAAAAATCGTACACTTCTCGGAGAGAAGAAGAAAAACTAATTTGAGGTTAGATTTTCTAAACAACAAATTTCCAGAATGGCCGGTAACTGCATGGTTTCAAAACTAATTAACTACCTGAGTAGTATGGCTGTTGAAAAGTAAAACACCATGAGAAAATACAACGAAGTTTGTCTAGTTTGTCTAAAGGTTGTCGTGGAAAAAATTTAAACAAGACAAAAAATAGGTTTCATGGAGTAACTTTAAACAAAAAAAAGATCAATTTGAAACAGATTAAGTACTGACGATTTCTTCTATTTAATAAAGTTTTTATCATTATTATAAGTTTATTAGATGGCAATCTACAACTATGTGTTTCGTTGACATTTTCTTTAAAACCACGCGACGTTAGACCGAAAATGAGATTAGGATGAAAGCCTCACGTTAAAAATTCAGGTATAAACATTGAGTACTGAACACCGATTGGTTCATCTGGAAGTGGCTTTGTTTGTTTCAACACAAGTGTGGGCCGTTACGCTCTTTGCTTCAACAGCTGTTTCCCAGACCACGCGTTTGACAGAAAGGAGTCCTCGTCCTTTCAATCAAAGTTTCAATTCGGATTCAACGTGAAAAATCCCAGAAGATCCATGAGCTAACTCAATTTTTTTTTTCCAAATGCTTCAAAATGCCTCGAATGCACCTCTTTGTGAACATTTCAGAAATTGGTAGACACTTGTTTTCCAAGTTTTTCTGCAGCCACTCATAAATTCAAGAGAGAAATGTTTGACAGGTTCAGTGGCTAAATTCGAATTTCGTGTTTGACTAGCTTTCAGATCTCTCAGGAGGCGCTTTGCTCACCTCCAGCTATATGACAGCAAAGAGGAAGAGGAGGCACTTGACGAGCCGACACAAATTATATGTAATCATTTTCATTTCTTGAATTACTAATATTGAAATACTAATTTAGAGGCTAGACAAACAGGGTCAGAAGAAGAACAATTAGATAAAAAGGTGCAATTCATTTTTAGTATTTTAGAGTACTTTTTAAAATACTTTCGTTTCATTGATTTACAAGAAATTGTAAGTTTTCGAATTGACTGACGACGTGGAAAAATGGCTCCTTATCTATTATTAGCTCTTTGGAATGTTGAAGTAATTTTGTTGTATTGGTTCATTCCGAATCAATATTGTGATGGTAGATCCTAATTATGTTTCTCAGTTTTCAGCAGCAAGTCTTTCTTCCCCTTGTGAAGTAGGTATATCCGGGTTTCAAAAATTGGATTTTTTTCATTTTTGGTGAAAAATTTCGAAGTTTAGAGTTTCTTTATATTTTCCAAGTTTAGGATTTGGACCTAGGCGTTTCTACACAATTATTTCATTCTGTCCTTTATAATCATAGCAGTTTTGATTAGAGATAATAGATAAACCTATTTTTTATCACCTCATGTTAATTCATTTTTATTTTAGTAGATGATCATGATGATCCCGTTGCAGCATTAGATGAGCTACTCGCAGGAATGAAAGAAAACTTCAAGAAGTTGAGACCATCTAAAGTAAGAAATGCCTTAGCCCAACTTAGGCAGTTAGTGCAAAATTTGACACTGGGAAAAAAGTCGCTTAGATCTAGAGTTCAGACTCTTGAAAACATTGACAAGAAAAAATACTCTTGATTCAGTCGGATTTTTGCTTAAATCAAAAGGAAATCCGCTCAAATTAGGAGGCTTGGTTCTTGATTTAAGCAAAAACCTGATTGAATCAAAAGTATTTTTTCTTGCCGATGTTTTAAAGAGTCTGGACTCTAGATCCAAGCGGGTTTTTTTTCCAGTGGAGTATTGGCAATATTGTAAAGTGATATCCTGCTGTTAGCGTAACCAATTAGAGTAAAACTAAATTGTCTTTCAGTCAAAATCTGAATTTTTTTTGGCATAACCGAACTTCTCAAAGTGAGGCAGAAAAAAAATCGACACAGTTGTATGGGCCAAAGAGCCATTAACGGATGGGACGATTTAGCAGCCTAGCTGTTCAATACTTCACACTGCATGCGTACGATTTTGTTTGGCCTCGCAGCCAATACTGTGAAACGGAAAAGGTTTTCTTTCTTTTCTTAAGATTTCCATTGGCAGTGGATCTTTCGTTCCGCAAACCGATTTGTGAAAGCATAGAAACTTCACATTTTAATAGGGACTGTGTGACTTTTAGATTTTGTAATGATCGCTAAGGATGTGATATTTTTAACTGCACATCAGAGTTTCTTACACGACATTTTTTTAATGACAAAAATTTTATATTTTTGTTCTTTGAGTTTTTTTTGAGTTGGAAGGGCTTCAAAACTGAAGAATTCTTCAAAACTAACTGTTGAAATTGATGAAAATTACCGGCCATGAAAATACCTGTCGCAACGCATTTTCGTAGAATTGTTGATGAAGATGGGCGGCGCTTTCCTTCGGCTAAAATTATGGAATAACTAACACCAAATTGAGCACTCAGTTACACTCAGAGACAATATACTTCATCAGAGCAATGCACTCTGACAGAGAATCATGACGATATAAAAGATAGCGCAAAATGGATGCCACGGTGACTGACGGACAACGGACTCTCGTAAAGATGCTCGACGGAAATTCGCCCGATGTTTATTGAAACATGTTCGCCGAAAACTAGATCACTCGAGTCGTATAAGGTGGATCTCTCTTCGTGGATACATCACTCAACTCCAGAAATAAAATTGAAGAGCACAACATGGAAAAAGGAAAAGACGCAAGTTGCAGAAAAAACAATCCACGTCTGGACAGCTCGCAAAAATGCAGATGGGACACTCCTCACACCGTGTTAGACGGGCCTGGTCATAATTGATTATAAATTTCTTCGAATTCGGCGAAATGAAGATTTATTTGGACGGCAGCAGAGGTTTGAAAAAATCTACTAGAAAATCTCAGGAGAAAAATATTTGAAATACACTGCTCCTAAATTGTCCATTAAGTTGCGTCTTTGCCTAAAAAACTTTACCAAAAACGCAGATTCGACATCATTCTTCATTGGTCTCATTTCTATTACAAGAATCATTACTTTAGGGTATTGAGTAATTCTCGAATGCATTGTGCGGATAGCTGCAGAATGATAGCATTATAATCTTGGTAAATTTTGGTCATATGTGTAAGGTGTCAATCCGAGAAAACTAGGCACAGGTGAAGAGGTCAAAGGACAACCGGTTTTGACGATGGAAAATCCTTTGGCAAGAGAGCGACGAGAGTCAGCTGAAGCAAACTTAAGGCTCATTTGCATTACATCCGTATTGGGCTTGAATTAATTGAAGAGATCCACCGAATAATTTAAATAATTAAAAGTTATTAGCAGCTATTAGAGCTAAGTGCCGGATCCGCGCAGTCTCCGAGGTCCAGCGCGCGTTACGTTTGCTCGCGGTTGGGATTCCTCTCACTTTCGAAGTAAGTCTTATTTAACGAACAAAGTAACGTTCGCAATTTAAACCTTGTTCATTTCATTGGAGATTTCTTTATCGATTGAAACAGTTATTATTAAGTTGTTGCGGATGCGCCAGGAATTGTATTTCTCAAGTACAAAATGAAGTTCTGCTTGGTTTTCTCTGGCGTTTTATTCCTAATATGCAGCAAAGCAACAAACTACCTACGAACCTTCCCTGGAAATATATAAAAAAAAATCATTCTCACAAAATTGTAAGTTAGGCTGTTACTGGCTTCTCTGTCGAGAAAATAACCTAATGGAAGCTTGAACAACGTCTGATGGAGTCAGACTGATTGATTCTTGTTGAATGCAATATTTTAATTACACCTTTTGAAATATTTGGAGATTGAGATACGTAGAAAATCTAACATCAAATTCGCGATTATATAAAAAGGGTTTCTGAATGGTGACAGATATCATGTATTTATTAATTCTTTCTACCGCGTACCAAAAAGATTCTTAAGGCAACTGAGATGGATTTCTGGCGAAGATCAGCCAGAATCTCGAGGAGAGATCACGTAAGGAACGAAAGGGGCCGTGAGATCATGAACGCCGAGCAGAACATTGTGCATGAAATTATGACCGAACAGCTTGTCTGATATGGTCATGTTCAACGAATGGCAGATGATAGGTTGCCTAAGAAGGTACTAGATTGGGTTCCTCCTGGGAGAAGACCTAGGGGACGCCCAGCAAAATCGTGGATTGGTGGCATTCAAGATGAAATCACAAGATGCCATTTACCAGATGACCTCTGGATCCATAGGCAAGGATGGCGATTAGGTGTCGCAGAGCGCCCGGGCGCGCTGTAAAGCGACTTGAATGTATGTTTGTATTGATTCTGTCTTTCTCCCCCCCCCCCNCCAAATAAATCATGCAGGATGGAGAAAGAAATCGTTTTCCGGCCTCTTCACGAGGAAGCGTTGAAGGAAAGGCAAAATATGTAGGGGAAATTACGTCATTCCGCACAGCCTGCGGTGGTGAGCAGGTTACCTAACTGTTAAAATTCGGTATTGATCAAGGGGATGGAGAGGTCAGCAGCCTGGTTGTAAAAATTGATGTCGGAACAACACAAATAGAAAATCGATGTATTACACTGCGAAGAGAGGGCTATGATTGTATTATCTTGCACACAAGGCTACCTAGTTAAAGTTCCAATAATCAGGCTGCAGGAGCTTGCAGGAGCAATGCAATCGGATATGCTATCTTTCGGGAAAGAGTCTATTAGCAATGTGCATAAAAAGTGCCGTGAAGACGGCATGCAGTCAAACTCACCATAAATGACGAGAGAATTGATGACGGCGCGAAGGGTCAGCATCTCCGAGGACTTGTAACTCGCGCTGCCCGAAATTGATGTGAAGGAGATGAAGAGAAAAACGTTCGCAGTCGGTAATGGAAAACGAGCTTTCAAACACGCCAAATTATCGTTTGAAGTGTATCACATGATAAAAAATTTAAAAACGGGACTATTGCATACCTTTGTCACGGTTACTTTGATAAGCATTTACGAAAAAGCGATATTAAAAAAAAAGATTGAAAAAAAAAACAGACCACAAAACTTGGGACAGTGCCGAGAGAAAATTTTCACTTCCTAAAAAGACGAAACAGACAATTCTGTACAAAAATTAACATAACTTCAACACTAAGTTTTGGAGTTATAGATCATGGAGTTTGATAGAGATTAGAAAGTAACAGTGAAAAATCTTGGGGGTTTGACTATTCAATGACGAGTGCAAGTCGGGGAACATTAGCTTCTACTCAAAAGCTTCACTTCAAAATATTGTCTTGGGAATTTCACAAATCACTGTGAAAAGTAATAAACCCAGGAGGCAGGCATTAGCGGACCGATCACTAAGACACGACTCCGTAAGCATATACAAACAATTAGAGTTAAGAGCGAGATATTCCCGAACGTCTGAAAACACCTAATCTGATTATTTAAAGATCTTCCGCTGTCTACGATGTACAGTGAACAGAATTATCCGCTAACATTAAAGGAAAGCGCTCGCGGAAAACTCAACGTGGATGATTTCCGACCGCTGAGATGGAAGTTTTTCTTCACCACAACACAGGATTTAGGGGGTCCTTTAATTTTTACAATGAAAAATATTTATTTGTTCTGATAGTCTCTTTAACGAATGACAAGGAACATTTCAAAATGGAGAGACCGGATCCTGGTACCCGCGACGATGACTCCGGGAAAGAGGTAGCGATCTCGTGGCGAGCACGTGGGTTTCGAGGTTAGGAGCGACGCGCAACATTCCGACAGAACCCGCGCTGGAGGAGTGCGGTCGACGAACCGCCCCCGGCCCCGTCGCGTCGGGCTGGTTGTCGCCCCCCGACGCATGCGCCCGGGAGCCCCGCGGGATCAAGCACCCCCGGCTCGCGACAGTGTGTCTGGAGCCTCTATCCCGCTCCAACGGGTCACTCTTCCCCGACGCTTGCTCCACAAAGTCCTCGCCGAAAGACGAGAGGAGGAACGCCGTACACGGAAAAAAAACTTCGTGCATGGGACCCCAAGTTGAGGTCATACGGATCCCTCAAGTTTTCTCATCACGCATCCGAAAACTTGAGGTCGCGCTGCCCAAGTTCGGGTCAGATATCGAGGCACTTGGGTATGTGCCGGAGTACTTCGGATGTGTGACCCGAACCCTTCGGCTGTATATCCAAGTACTATAGATGTCTGACCCGAACTTCGGCACCTGGACCTCAATTTTATAGATACGTGATCCGAAAAATTCAGAGATTCATATGACCTCAACTGCGGGTCCCACGAACGAAACGTTCTTCTCCGTGTATGAATATTTGAGAGTTGCTAAATTTCCTTCGATAAAATGTTCATATTTAAGGAAAGTTATGAATAATTTTCCTTGACATTTTCAGGAACCTTAGAAGAAATTGCGAGGAAAAGTATCTGAAAAATTGGAAAGAAAATTTTCAGAAGTTTACCAGGAAAGAAGTGTTTTACCAAAGGAAATTTAGCGACGCCTGGAGGTTTATACGGCGTTTTTCCTTAGTTGGTTAACCACAAGTGAGATGAAAGTACATGGTGATTGCATTCTTCGACTAGCAAGGGATGATTATTCAGAACTTTGTACCTTAAAAATCAAACTGTTAACAGCAAATATTTCTGTCAAGTGTTGAAACAGCTTCAAAAACACATCACGAAGAAACGCCTAGATATGAAGGACTCTTGGATTCTGCACGGAGAAAATGCGCGCCCGCAAACAGCTAACGAGAGACTCAGGAGTTCATGAAGAAAAGGGGCATTGTGACCATCCCCCACCCCCCGTAG
>NW_017547179.1:1085860-1099286 GCF_001854935.1 Bemisia tabaci
TTTGACTTCTGATTATTTCCTGCTTCCTGTGACTACTGGTCATTTCCTGAATTGAAGAAGAACTAGCAGCACTAGACTAGCACTAGTAGAACTAGAGTAGCACGTAGGTCAGCAGAAACCATACCCGATGACGTGTCGAGGAAAATCTTGTTGATGAGGGTAACTGACTCTTCTCTCCTGTGCCGTCACCAAAAAGAACGCATCCTACACGGGACGCAACCCCCGAGACGCAGGAATCAATAATTTCAGAAAAAATTCCGGCCGTGAAAGCCGTAATTATACGGACACCGTGCGTGCGCGTCCCCGGCTCGGAGGCCGAAATTTCCAGGCGCAGCACTCAGAGCAGTCGAAACTTAGGCTCCAGCACCCGGAACTTTCGGCCTCTGAGCCCGGCACGGACGGTATGTCTACATAGCCCGGAACTTTTATTCCAGTGTGTTGAAGACGATCCGAATGGTAGATTACCATTTTGCGTGGTGATGTTACAAAAACTTAAGCAGATCCTGATATGGTAAAACGAAATTGCTCCTTAGATCAATCATCCTCTATTTATTGGCACGGTGTTTTGAAACGACATAATTGCAGGTACTAGTCGGACTAAAATCCACATGAAGTTAGGTAAGCCCAGAGGTCCACGCATGATTCCCTCGGAAGATAAACGTTTGGGCGGGAATATTAAATGACAGATCATCGGTCCATTTTTTTACGGACGGAAATCTCCCCAATAAGAATTGTCTTCAGTTGTAGGAGGACGCATTGGCCCTAAATTTTGCTGGTAACGTAAAAAAACGCTGGTAGAATTTTTGGAAGAATCCTATGCAGAATTTGAACCCTAGTTCCGACAAGATGGGGCGCTCGCTCATTATGCCTTGGCATGGTGCGAAATGTTTGCGGCAACTCGCGATATGATCGCGATTCGGACATGGCTGAACCCTTTTCGATAAGATGACGAGAAGATACCATTACTTTCTGTAAACCTCCAGGTTTATTTAGTCTCCGACAAGATCATTGTGCTTCGGACGCTTCGCGCTTCGCGGACGCTAAGAAAACCTCTATTTACCGCCAAAAATAGAGGCGACATGCAGGTATATTTTTCCAGGGTTTGAAAACAGGCATCTGGAAGTATTGAGGATGAAAGAGGGAAAAACGCCGCTGTTGCATCGGAAAAGTTTTCCACGTGCACTATGCACTTGGTTGTAGGGAAGGATTCTAAGCCCGCTGATCATTTTGCGATCAATTTTAATTAAATAGTAGAGTTCAACTCTAAGCGAGAAAATAGTAGAAATCGTTCCTAAAATTCCATGAGAATGCTGATTATCGGCAATACATCGTCGTTTAAAAGTGTAATGAATCAAATAAATAATCAAATTTGTTGCGGTTTCATCCATCTCCGTCTCATAAAAACTTAAGGAATAGTAATTAGTTCGTTATACATTTTTTCATATTTATCATGTTAACCAGAGTATTTATTTTTTCATTATAGGTATTCACTTCGTCTCCAGAGGGTATGAAAGGATTTTCCAAAACTAACAATTTTCATGAAAATTTTGCGATGAATGATCAAAAAACAGCGAATATTCCAGTTCTGTAGCGCATGAACGCGGGCCGACGCGAGGTTGCACGGCGCATAAGTGGCGAACCTCTACCCGAGCGCGCGACCAAAACCGTCCTCACGCGTTTTCTATTCGTCACAAAAAAAAGGTTTTGGTATCGTTTTGAAGGTCAGAAAATCTTCTATCCACCTCAAGAAAATAAAGGGCTCTAATTGCGCCCAGAAACAAAAAATCAACGGCTGTTAAGATGATCGAAATTGAAAAATTCACGTATTTTTTCATAATATGGCAAATTATTTAAAGGTAAATGTAAAAATGCACATTATTTGAAAAGGTCTTTATAGTAGCTTTCAAACGAGACCAAAAGTTTGAAAATCGAACGAACGGTTGGAGAGATACAGCGCCTTTTACACGTGTGAAGCGCGCCCGTGGCCATGAACGCGGGGTGGAAATCGCGCGCCGCGGCCGATCGCGCGATACTTAAATGGCTCTCGCGGGCTAACTACTCGTAGCACAAAAATGGTTATGGTATCAAATTAAACGCGAGATCAAGACCCATCTCTTTTACTAAAGAGAAAATATCAATTTTCCGGCTCAGTTAAAAGTTATTTTGCTTTGAAATTTAAGGAATTTTCAAGGAAAACATTTTTTGTAAAATTTTGGACAAATTGTTGGCCAAATTGAATTTGTTATAATTTATTCATATTCTAGGCCCTTTTAGCTCTCACTTAAAAAAAAGAAAATCAAAATCGGACAATTAGCAACAGAGATATATCACTTCAAAAAAGCGCTTGGCCGCCATCTTTAACGGCCGCCATCTTGGATCCTGCACGGATTTGAAAGTGGTTCTACGGACAAAAACTTCTATTTTTTCATCTAGTATGACCTCCCGAAGTGGCAATTTCCAATCAAAAAATCGTCGATTTTGATCGTACCCACCGTACTACACGGCGCGGCTCCCGGCCGCGTCCGACGCATCCACGCGTGTCGTCTATAAAAAGGCAGCCGCCAGGCGTGCGGTCATCAGTGTTCCCAGGCGTACGGATATTTCCGCGCCGCGCGGACAGCGTACGGACAAAAACCTTATGGGAAAATTTTTCCCTATCTTATTTTGTCCGTACGCTCGCCCGGCCCTGTCCGTGCGTCTGTTTATCCGCTTTTCTTTGCAATATTTATTACTTTTGCGTAAGTTATTGATAAAATGATGTTTAGTATGAAAGCCGGGTATCGTTTGGGAACAAATTAGATACTTTTTGCATTAATTATATTGTATTCTTATCAAAATTCAGTCATTTCATTTATGTCCGTGCGCCCTCAACAAAACAACAAAACAGCCGGAACCGGAAACGGAATTCACGGAACACGGACGGAGCACGGAGCGGCACGGATATACACGAGCCCATCCGGAGAGCGTACGGACATTTTAAGATAGGAGCACCTGGGAACACTGGCGGTCATCATTCGATCATCGCTCTTCGATCAGTCAAGTCCTCCGTCTGCGCTCCTGACCAAGGCTTCCTGTATTTGATCACTGCTGCTCTTCACCGCACGGTAATAAACTGAGAGATAACAACTGGAAAAAGGCTCTTTCGTATAGCCTCCGAATTTTCTGTCTCTAAATTTTCAATTACTAAATTGTATCCATAAACTTCATTTTTGGATAGCTTTTCTCTTGCCCCACTCAAAATGTTTTCCTATCGTACATGAAAATGAAAGTTGTAGAAGTTGTCAAGTTGTTTATTCGAAATTGTTGTTGGGTCAGTCCATTGTAACGGGCCGGACAACCGCACGCCTTTGAGTAATAAAGAAATGAATTTAAAATCACATAAATTTAAAATAAATTGTACCAGTAGATAGAGCTCAGTGTGTTATTTCTAAAAGTGTACGAACTTACTTTTTTGTTTTAATTTTTAAGGGAGTTATACCAAAAATAGAGCCGTAACGGGACGGACAGTTTTTGGAAGTGAGTTTTGACTCCCTTGAGAAAATTGAATAACTCAGCGAATTTTACCATGTAAAAAATCCACAAAAAATGTATATAGTCCTCAAGGGTTCAAGGTACTATGCTATTTAAACTAATTTTCATAAGTATTGAATTAAGCATAAAAAAAATTGAAAAATCTGCGTAACGGGACGGACAGCATTTGTAACGGGCCGGACAGAGTACGACTGACACATGGTTTTACGGCTGAAAGTCATCTGTATATGATCNCAAACAAAAACACACAAAATAAACAAGAAAAATCGCGAAACCCGTATATTTTCGGAAACTAGAAGTTATTTGCCGTTCAAAAATGTATTCAAAAAGAAGTTTCACTGTATTTCAACTTTAAACCCTCAGGTTGACCTTACCATGGACCGACCCTGTTGAGACTTCTCAACAACTTCACTAAGAAATTCTCATCAAAAGCTCACGTTTGGCTCGCGTGCTCTGTGCACATGGACCGGGATAGAATGTTGCAATGTTGACCGAACGGAGCAGGGTGAAATCAGGAGCTATATCATTCCAATCATTCGGTTTTAACACAAAAACATGTGAAAATGTAGGATGCGAGGAGCAATCTTTTGTATTGTAGTGCTAACTGGCAATCAGCGCGATAAACGAAAATGAACAAAATATATTTGTCGAAACTTCCACCAATTCCAAGATTCCATGACAAGTGCTCCGAAATCTCTAAAATCGACGAACTTAAAAACCCTTACACCAATGGATTGGGCATTCAAATTGTAGAAACTATAGACATTTTTTAATTGTTTTTCAGTACAGGTGATCGGAGAGAGGCTTCATTTTTTTGAGCACGTGTTCTATAAAAAAGCAGCAAACGGGATCCTACCGATAAAATCCGACGGAGTACATCTTCACGCGCGAGGTCTCTTGCATGACCTCCTGGAGGATCATGGAGATAAGCTTATCTTAAAATTTAGTTGTGTTCAATTTTTTCCCTCGAAAATGGAGCTGTCGGTATGCCACGTCTCCACGTTCGAGGAAAGTCGCGCCTTCTACGATTTAAACCCCGTTCAGGAACACCGTACTTGGTGTGTTTCACTGAGACAATGCTTGGTTTCTCATAACTCGCGAAGACGATTTCAGCGAAAAACTGTTCTATATGAGCACATTTTTGTGTTCAATTTCTTTTAACAGTGTACGTCACAACAAGTTCAAAGGACGACACATGTCTGTCATGTGTCAGCACTAAAGCTTATCACTGATCGGCCAGATAATACACCCACGCTCTTGCAACATCATTGAAATAGACCCGTCTTTTCGTTTTTGAGACTTGCTGGTAACGCGCGTGTAAATCGAGATCATCCATCCTAACCCAATGTTCTGCGGTGGCCGTTAGTGCGCGACAAAACTTCCTTTTAGGCTTTGGTTTTAAAACATGTGTTAAAGTAAAATTAGGTTAGAAATAATGCATTAACGTAGCTGAATAATATCTGAGTAGCGGACAACAGTGTTTCGGTCAAAATTCGTTCAACCCAAGTATAGAGAGGAACAAGCAGATGGAAAAGTAGGCAGAGATCTTTCAGGACCAGCCTCGAATAAACTGTGCTTGCTGCGAAGCAGTACGCATTAGTACTGAACCGAGTGCGCTTCATGATAACCACAAGTTTAGTGATGTGAAGTTTTTGTTCAACCTTACAACAGTGAGCGACCAATAATAATTTTCACTTTCACCACGCAATGAAGCTGCATTGCATGTTGTTAACATTTATGCTTACATCTGCTGCGTGCAGGGTCAGAGGCACCGTTTACACCAACAATTGGTTGAGATACTTGAATCCGTTAAATTACGGCACCAGCTGGTTCCAATACCTGAACCCGTTCCACAAAACCAGCCCGACTCAGCATCACCGCCCCAACTTAACCGCCTCGCCGGGCAACACCTCGAAAAACGTAGACAAGGTGTTCGACTACATGTTGGGCAAGGTCCGCACGCTACTGGTGAACGCCGGGCAAAGGACCATTTCCATCCCGGACATTAGCGAGCCCTTCCAGAAACTCGGGATTCAGGGGCAGTTCAGGTCGTGGAACGGGTCTTTCGAGGACCTGAGCACGATCTACCGGACGGGCGACATCCAGGCGGACGTGCGTCCTGCCTCGCTCCGCGTGCGTTTCTCCGTGGGCCTCAAAGACGCGCTCCTCAGGTACGAGAACTACCACATCAGGTTCCTCAACGTGGGCCCGGACGGGCGGCTCGCCATGAAGATCTCCGACAATTCGCTCAACGTAGACGTGACGGTGTCGTACAACCCCAAGGTGGGCATCAGCCGCTCCTGCAAGGTCAAGCTCAACCGCATCCGCCTCGACAAATTCGACGGCGTCCAGGTGGACATGACAGGGCTGGGCCCCTTCAACTGGGGCCTCAACATGGTGTCGCGCTGGGCCCTCGGGGCGCTTCAGACGGACATCAAGGATAAGTTCGAGAGCGTCATCAAATCGAACCTCCAATCGGTGCTCGACTATGGCGATCTGTGTAGAAAGCTGAGGACTGGATAAAAGGTTGAGTATCGGGAAGGAAAACGATCACTGGAAAAAAAACCACATTGGATCTAGAGTCCAGACTCTTGAAAACATTGACAAGAAAAATACTCTTGATTCAATCGGATTTTTGCTTGAATCAAAACGAAATCCGCTTAAATTAAGAGGCTTGGTTCTTGATTTAAGCTGGATTCTGATTGAATCAAGAGTACTTTTGCTTGTCGATGTTTTTAAGAGTCTGGACTCTAGATCCAATGTGTGTTTTTTTTTTCCAGAGAAGGGTTGAGCTTGGTGATGGCGATTCTTGGATCGATCTTCCAGAGGATCGATTCTTTCACGCCGATCTTCCGCGTGGATCGATCGTTTGTTTACAAACTGAAGTATAAAAAGATCGTCACGTGACGATCTTGAATCGATTCAGAATCGTCACCATGACAAAAATCATATAACATTAGCTGATTTTGAAATTTCAGATCGCCGGGAAAGATCGGATCGTTGGATCGATCTTTTGACCAGATCTTTGAATCCGATCGGTTCTCCTCCCTAGCTGATTCACATCGATCCTGAAGAATCGATACTCAGTCCAAGAATCGCCATCTGAGCTTTTAGCCGATTCAGTGGAAGCTAGACTATGTAAATTCAAGCCATGCTTGAAAATGAGACGGATTGCACAAGAATTACATGTTCGTTTAAAAACAGTGATCGTGTTTTAGCCTTACAACTGATTGCACTTTTGCTTTAATTTAACTTTTACTCCTTGGTAGACTTTAGAATTCACTCCTTGTAGTTTATGAACCTTTAACACCATGTGAGCTACCATGTGTACACGGAAAAAGATTAAATTGCTGATTCAAAAATTCAATCGCTAAAAACAGTGAGTGCAATGTTTCAATGTAGATTTTACAAGAAAAAAATGCTACTTTAACCAACCCCGTGGTTAAATTAGTTTACAATGTGGTTAGAGTAGCATTTTTTTGTTGTAAAATCTACGTTGAAACATTACACTCACTGTTTTTCGCAATTGAATTGTTGAATCGGCAATTTATTTTTTTCCGTGTAGCTACCTACAGTGATTTTCCTTTCGGTTCCGTGATTGCATCCTTTCAGTGTTCATACTACATTTGTTCATTGCACTGATGGAAAGTTATGGTCAAGGCTGAAGCGCCTGCTACAGTCACCATGGTACAATGGTAATTTTTAAATAAGCATGTAATTATCTTGCACATTGTTTTATTGTCAAGCATAGCCTGAATTTACATAGTTTCGCTTCCATTGAATTGGCTAAAAGCTCGATACTTTGTTTCCTTTCAATTATGAGTAGCCAAAAACCGAACAATAATTTTAGTATCGGGAAATGCATTGTGTTTTCCCATCCAGCAGTAGATGCCTCCAGCAATTGGAACGGTCTGTTGCACGCAAGAAAAACATCCGTGTGAGTAGATTTAGTGGGGGTGACGTCGCACAAAAATTACGATGGTGGCATTAAAAATTGTGAAATTTTCTCATTAATGGCGCAGTTTGCGTTGTTTGAAACACCCCCTTTCAAATTTCCTGCTTCTGCGGGCTGTTTCCTGTCACCGTATACATATAGAAAAAAGCACCGGCAACTCGCAGCAACTTCCGGTGAACAAAAACTGGCAGTTCTAAACATAATATTTAGCAACATAACCTGAGACTATATGAAATAGAGAGATATAGTGTGCGTGGGCTTAGTCCACTATCAAAGATAACGTTTCGCTTCTCAACGAAACAAAAGAACAACAACCGACATGGAATCAGCGACCATTGAGGAAGCCTTGATACACGCACAAAATAAGTCTTATTTTGTTGATATTCCGTTTTAAATTCGGGATTTACTTGAAACCTTGAATTCCTGTGTATAATGATTGTCCATCGCTATATTCCAGATTTGTTTTGTTTCAGGATAAAGTAAGGACGCACACCGCAGTTCCGCTGCACACCGTAACCTTTCCGACGGTAATTAACGAGGCATATGTGCAGGCATTAGAGTGTAATGTTCAAATGCAAACCCTGCAGGAAGAATTCTACGCGAAGGGCTAGTTTGGTTGGCTACCAAAAAGAATAGGAATAAGGGCGCTATTTCCGACTGGCTTTGTCCATTTCTTTTCAGCATTCGCGTCCAAATAATAGAAAAGCTTGAATGTTCAAAGGTGAAATTTTGGACCCTACTTTGGCTGATAACTTGGAGAAAATTACCTCCGATAAGTTTCTATGATAGTTAAAAGCTCCACGATAAGTTTCGCGTTTAGAACCGAATGCGAGAGGTGCCAGCAAGTGGCGTAACCCTGCATCTAAGTCACTTAACACGAAAAAAGTGACAATGAATTACTGATTGCAGAATGAATACGCCTGGAAAATTATACTTTGTCTAAAATGTAAGATTCTGATTCAATTCATTCATAGCATTACTAAATTAAGACTGACGTGTGGATAAGAAGAAACATTAGCAAATGCCTGAGAATTTGAGGTCGACAATGTCTGTAAATGAAAAATGTTTCGAATCCCCAGCCCCCTTCATAATGATTTAGTAATGCGCACTGCACTGGAAAAAAAACACATCGGATCTAGAGTCCAGACTCTTAAAAACACAGACAAGAAAAATACTCTTGATTCAATCGGATTTAAGCTTAAATCAAGAATCCAGCCTCTTAATTTGAGCGGATTGCCTTTTGATTTATGCTTAAATGTGATTGAATCAAGAGTATTTTTTCTTGTCAATGTTCTCAAGAGTCTGGACTCTAGATCCAATGTGTGTTTTTTTTCCCCAGTGTGCTAAATATATATCTGAACGCACCAGCGTGTTTGATTCGATAACTTGTCCCCCAGAACACAAGCTCATTGTTCCCATTATCCACGCGTGAGTGAGCAAAATACGACGCGTTGCATTTCAGTAAGTTCCTCCGTCCCCCAGATGAAGAAAGCCCCCTGTCTAGCCCGAAATAATTTACCAGGGAACGCACGGGTGTACGTTACTGGAATGCAACATGTCTCGTATCGTTTACCCGCGGATAACGAGAACACAGAATAAGTTCCTTCGGTCAAATGACCTGAACTAAACACACCCTTTATAAACAAGCGCTCTCGGAATTATCACAGGGTAGGTTCTTATCCCTTGAAACGTAGTAAAAACAAAATTTCGTAACGCTCTCCCCGAACTATACCTCTAGAGCGTTACGCAATTCATGAAAGGTACATCCTCCGGTAATGAAAAATTTTCCGGTTCCCCTGTGTTGGGTGTTCAATTTCAGTTGTTCTGCCCCGACTTTTTATTTCCGATCACGAGTGACGATGTCGCGAAGTGAGATAAGGGGTACCGACAGTTGATGCCGATTAGTGACATACGATTGAAGTTGTAATCACCTTTCTTTCTGTGTGGAAATAAACCTTTGTCCGCCCTGTTTTGTGTGTGGTTTAAGGGTTTTGAGCAATTTCGGTGAGCAACTTGTTGATGAAAATTGGCGAATTGGCGAGGGCGTTAAGATTTCCCAGATGGCTGAATCGAGCCCGGTTCGACGATTCGGGTGCGAACGTGGCAAAGCCTGACTCGCAGCGAAGCCTCTGATTGGTCGATGATTTGGTCACGTTTGCTCCTATCGTGCCCTCGTTATACCTTCCACTGTCCGGTTTTTCATGCCGTCCTCCGGCAGGTTTCGGCTAGCTTTTGGCCCCCATGCTTCCAGCACTGAACAATTCCGAGCACCCTCCGAGGCAAGCCGTCCCGCTGGCCTCCTCTGAAAGAGACCCCTGAACGTGGTCTTGCCACCTCATTGATACGGCGTCCCCGCAAACGGGCGCTCCAAGCCATCCACTAGTCCAGGCAAATAAGCCATGAAAAGGGCTATAGCCTGCAAAAATCCCGGGTAGCAATGTTTTCATCGATTCCTACGTAATTTGTGACGCTGAATCCGAATTTCAACTTTGCGCCATTAAATTCGGACCGGAAAGTTGCCAAATTTGGCAAAAATGGCCTAAAATCGGACTTTTTTCCGGATTATGGCCTGTAACTTGCCAAAAATTGATCTGACGATAAAATTAGTTATTTTCAGAAATAAAGCTCGTTTTCCCTGTAAAAAAGTTACCATACACTTTTTTGCTCAATGCAAAATCAAGCGCGCTGGCGGGCTCCGAACTTTGAAAAAAGAGCAAAAATTGTGTTTTTCGCGGTTTTTGCCCGATGTCTCCTGTTTTAATCGTCCGACGAGTAATTTCTGGACAAATTAAGTGAAGATGATAAAATTTACACTTGGTGAAATGAATTGATGTAAATAATAAGGATAACCCAACACATTACAGTATGCGCAATTTTCGCACATTTTACAAAGTTCGGAGCCCGCCAGCGCGCTTGATTTTGTCTTGAGCAAAAAAGTGTATAGGAACTTTTATATAGGAAATTTAACGAGCTTTATTTCTGAAAATAACTAATTTTATCGTCAGATCAATTTTTGGCAAGTTACAGGCCATAATCCGGAAAAAAGTCCGATTTTAGGCCATTTTTGCCAAATTTGGCAACTTTCCGGTCCGAATTTAATGGCGCAAAGTTGAAATTCGGATTCAGCGTCAAAAATTACATAGGAATCGATGAAAACATTGCTACCCGGGATTTTTGCAGGCTCTTTTCCTTGTTTGCCTGGACTACACCTGAAACTCCACACCTTGAGATGCTCACAACGCCGTTGATAAACAACGTCGAACAATTTCAATCGTATCGCCGAGTTCATGCGAGACACAAATCAATTTTTTCCTTTCTCCCCTTCGAAGAGGGCTTAAACGATTTTGAAGTTGAGTTCTCTCACAAAATTGCCTTCTTTGTAATTGATTACAAATATGTAAATGAGTACGTAAATCTAATTTTCAGTGCTTTATCTTGCTTGTAGACGTAGTTACAGTTTAAAAATAAAGTATTTTGTCACCGCTAACACGCCGATGTTACTTCAAGTCCTTCAAAAGACGGGTATCGATTGAACTTGTGCTTAGACCATGGGCCCTTTGAATAGAACTTGCCACAAAAAAACAAAACAAAATGGGCAAAGCTCAACCCTCCTACAAGGCCGCTGCAACGGTGTTTCACCGCTATCTCGGGCGCCTCCGCAGTCCGCACTCAAAGCTCACGGAATGAGAGCACCCCCCGGCCCCCGCGGGATTTAGCCCTCGGACGTCCGCCCCGCCCGCATCCCGCGAGTCGCGCCCGTTGTCCCACCCAGCGGGCCGATTATTGAAATTGATCGACAAAGCTATAGACAAAGGAGACAAAAGAGGTATGGAGAGATCTTATTGGTGGAAGCGGGTGGTTGCAATGGACAAAGGAGGTAGGTAATAGACTAACTAACGGCAACCCACGTGAAACCCGACGGTTAGTCCATCATTTTCTCCTCAGTCTATAAGAACCACCCATTTCAACCGATAGGATCGCTCCATACTCCCTATGTCTTCTTTGTCTATAGCTTTGTCCATCAATTTCAATAATCAGTCCGCAGACGCTCCGGACCCCAACCCAACCCCGCTTCTGGAGCCGGACGTCCCGATAGACATTCGTCCTACGCCTCCCCGCCGTCTAACCTGACGAACATCCGTACTCGTCGACCACCAGCTGCCGCAGGAAGGCACCCCGGACGGAGGTCTTCTCACCCCGCCCAATACGAATCTGTCAAAAGGGGGACGTTCGCCCCACTTCTTTCCCCGCTCTATCCGTCACTAACCACAGCGGCGAGGCGGAAGTTCTTAAAAACGTGCAGTTTGTTGGGCACCCCCTCGGTACTGCCCCCGCTCCTGCCCACTCCACCGAGGCCGCGATCCACCAGCGGACTGATTATTGAAATTGTTAGACAAAGCTATAGACAAAGAAGACATAGGGAGTATAGAGCGATCCTATTGGTTGAAATGGGTGGTTCCTATAGACAAAGGGAGAAAATGATAGACTAACTGTCGGGTCTCTCGTGGGTTGCCGTTAGTTAGTCTATCACCTACCTCATTTGTCCATTGCAACCACCCGCTTCCACCAATAGAATCTCTCCATGTCTCCTTTGTCTATAGCTTTGTCTATCAATTTCAATAATCGGCCTGCTGTGCGATTCGCCCTCCTCCATCGTTGTTTCGGACACCTCGACCCCGCCATCCGACGCCAGCACTCGGATCCTGCCGCCAGGACCAGCCGTCCTGCCAGCCCAAAGACGCTTCGGCGACGTCTCGCATATTTTTCAGGTCCGAGGGATGTGGCAACCCAGACGATTTCCACCCACACGGCAGCAACCGCCGCCACGCTCGGCTTTTGTGTTTTTCTTTTATTGTTTTACGTGTGGGACATGATTTGGACCGAGTTTAACAGAAAGGAACGAAGCCACATCTGCTATTGCCAAATTTAACTGGGCAATTTAATTTTTTACGAGAGATCCTTTGTGCGGATTCCTTTGAAATTTTTGAGGAATTCGCTTCGAATTATGGAGAGTTTTCACTGAAATTTGCACGAAAATCCGCACAACCGTTTTCATGAAAAAAATTAACTTGCCCGATTAAATTTGACAATAGCTGATGTGGCTTGGTTCCTTTCTGTTTAACGCGGTCCATTTGTCTTGCAGAAAACAGTGGTCACCATAAGTTCGCTGCCGGCTCAAGATGGGGCCATCTCGACCCCGAAACGCAAACGCGTCCCGTTAAATTGTTAAATAAGCGCAAGGAAGAACGCGAAATTTTATCTTTGTTATACGATGAGAGTTCCAAGTCACTTGACCAAGAGATTTACTGGTTTCCGAGCGTACCCGTGGAGAATTTATTGGCCGAGGCCTGATACGTCCTCTTACATCAAATTTAAAGCTGCGAAAGTCTGGCAGAAGACCCTTTCGGTCTTGCTTCCAGGGTTGGCAAATGTACCAAAATATACAACTTGTGAAGACAACTCGAATAAGAACTTACACTACTGCAGTCATAAAAATTTAACTTCTGTAGGTACGCAAGTTTGGCTACACTGTTAAAAATTTCGAGCGCTAGTGTTTGGCGTGTTAGGGCGGACTAATTGTTTGCACTATTTTGATATACATAAGCACGGGTAGTTGCAAACACACTCTGTTTTTCGAACATAAGCGACCTATTCGCCCAGCCTAGAATACAAAATGCGGGTAAAATTAACACTACGGCAGTTAGTTTTAAACACTGAATTCTGCGTGTCTCTTTGAATCAAAAAGTAAGTTTCAACGACTGGTATATTTTGGTGAACCGAAACTTTTCTTCGACCAGGGTGCTCCGGTTATCCAACTGGAGTGCTTAAATGAACACCCTCGACTCTCTTCAGGGGGAGTGTTCAGTTCAGAGATCAGTTTCTTAATTCGCCACTAGCACATATTGGCAGTGCTTCATGAGCGAACGTGCGTGAATCCCC
>NW_017547179.1:1102988-1116584 GCF_001854935.1 Bemisia tabaci
CCCCAACCCCAGTCGCTTTCTCCTTCCGAAGCCTGACGGTTACTGTGCGTGTGTGCGTGCACGCTGTCAAATGCGGTTTAATAATGTCTTTATTATCGTGGAATTAAGTGTCAAAATTTTATTTTAATCCTGGAGTTCTTCAACACGGCCGAACAGGCATTGAATGATAATGGAACTAAGCTCCTCCACAGACGTGTATTCCTCCACCTCCGCCACCATCAAATTTGATTATTCGAACGGAATTTCTTTTTTTCCTCGTCAGGAATACCCCTGAACTTGAATACCACTTATTTCCAGTTCAGGATTGTAAAAGTTGCGGCTACCTCGAGAAGCAAAGCCGAAAATGGTTGAAGTGACCGGAAGAGGTTTCAAAGAAATTGCCCCTGCTATAATACATATAGAAAAGAAAGTACCATTATTGAGCCAACCAGTGTTAAACAAGGAGTTAAGCTCAGCAAAGAAGAGGCAAAAGAGGCAAAGATAGTGGCAAGCCTCAGAATAAATGTTGGACGCATCATCAAGAGGATCAGATACTTTTACTTTGTAATAAGGTGGTTCTGAGAGCCCCATAAACCTAGTGCTAGAAGGTAGGAGAGCCTCTGCTCATTGGTGAACGGTCCAATTTCACCGACAGAGCACAGGGGAGAATTTCATGAGCCGCGTGGGCCGTCCGTAGCGCGTATGGCGCACGACCTTCCTTTCATTATTACACTTCATCTAGCGTTGAGAGTTCCTTTAATACTTCACACGATCAGTGTGAAATTTTATGAGTCGAAAATTTAAAAAAAAAAACTAAAAGTTATACGATATACGAGTTTTTCCGCCAGGGAGCTCTCCCCGCAAGAAATCGTTCACCACCTGTCCGTCGGGGGCGCCGCGGCGTGCTGCCAGCTTGATACACGCACTGACGCCTTCAAACCTAAGGGGCTACTTCAAGCATTGCGCAATGCTTGAAGTATCTCCTTAGGTTTGTAAGGGGCTACTTCACGCATTGCGCAATGCTTGAAGTAGCCCCTTAGGTTTGTAGGCGTCAGTGCGCGTTTCGAGCTCGTAGCGGCGCGGCGTGCTGCCAATTAATAGGTCATAGTGTTAAAATGTAGGCAATTTGACATCAAATTCGAAATTAGCAACTCGAGAAAACATTAGTTACGAAACTTTCGTGATCCATCAGTCAAAAAATCTTCAATGGCCCCTAAAAATTGAACTTGATGGGCCACATGGCTCCTGAAACTCTGAGGTGAGTTTTGTACACCGGAAACGACGGAATTTCGTATTATTCCCAAGTTTTGCGGAAATATCGGATTATTTCTCGCAACAAATTGAAGTTTTAAAAAAATTATTAGCTCACTTGTGACGAATTTCTTTGGCAGCAGACGCATTTCGAGCTACGACTCATCATCGGTGCAACTCACCGTCACTCGGGGCCGTAGCTCGAAACACGTCTGCCGCCAAAGAAATTACCGTAAGTGAGTTAATAATCTTTCTAAAATTTTAATTACGTGACTTACGCGGAAAAAGCTCCCTCATTTTATACTTGTTGCGACGTTGCAATGGTCATAAATGAACTTGACGTACCAAAATCATAAGGATAGGTCAGTTTTAAGACGAAAAAGTGAGACAACACAGCCATATCTCGTTAATTCAGCTTAGAAACGTGATTTTTTTTTTTCCCCCATGAAATTTGAGACATCAGGTGCACCGTGCCACCGGAGAGGTTGAAATTTCGAAGAAACTACAGAACAAAATCCGGGTCGGTTGAAGATACGAGAGGCAACTTTTCTGATGTCACTGTCCAGCGATTTCGGGGGAAAAAATGGTTTTTCGCTTCATCCTATGGATCAAACCATTTTATCTTCTTCACAGTGAGAAATTTATATTTACACCTGAAAAACCACCTTGCGGTGTAGCTGTATCTATAATCCAGGCGCCTGGTAAGTCTACCTGGAATTTCGGGTTCACAGCTATTTTTTTCCTACTATGTGTTTTTTGGGTCGCTAAATCCGAATCTGAAGTTACTTTACACATATCTGGTGTGCATTTGTCGCTATTTTGAAAAAATCTCCTAAAAAGGCCTTTTTTGCGGTTGTTTCAAAATAGCGGCTACACATGAGATAAAATCCCGCATTTTATTGATGTTTTGAATAGTTGAAGTAACTTGGAAGAAAATGATACATACATATGCTGGGTTTGCTCAAAAATTGGGGAAGATATAGCATCGTGAACATCGCGCCCATTCACGTTTTCGCGGCGCACCTGTCAACGCGCGGTCCGATTCACCGCGGTTCGCCAAGTCCCAAAGCGTTCCAAAGTTCAGAGTTCCGAGGTTCCTCATTTTTTTTTGAGCAATAACATATTTATATACCATTTTCTTCCAAATTACGTCGGCTATTCAAAACATCAACTAAATACGGTATTTTTTCTCATGCGTAGCCGTTGTTTAAAAAAAAAAAAAAAAAAAAAAAAAAAAAANGGCGGCAATGCACACCAGATAAGTGTAAGGAAACTTCAGATTCGGTTTCAGCTACCCAAAAAACATGAAGTAAGCCCAGAAAATAGCTGTGTACCCGAAATTCCAGGTAGCCTCATTTTTAGCTATCAGGCGCCTGGTATAGTTCTCGGCAAAGGTGAGTGTATAAAATAATGGGGGAAAATGAGAACAGAGCCCGAATTTGATTTGCTGCTTGACTGTAATGTATGACAGAGAGACAACTTTGGAAAATCTGCGATGAGAGAGGTCTTAATTTTTTTTCACTAAAAAAATACAACTTTTGCTTTTGCAGCTCACAACATAATCCTGAATTTTTCGAAGATGTAGGTTATGGTATATATTGACGTTCTGCCGGGCTGAGACAGAACGACGTATGAAAATTCAAATGTTGCCTAATTTCCCCCGAACAAAATATTTATTTTTGAGTAAACTTATGCTTATTTTTCTTCGAAATTTTCACATACTTAATATTAGATTATGAACAAAATAGTCCGGAAAATTAGAAGAAAAATATTCACAATTTTCCATTGAAATTTGAATTTTGTTAGAAGAGATACAGGAAAGTCTCGCGAAATTTCAGCCAATTGCGCGTCCATCGACACCAATGGTACTTTGCCGATTATTTCAGCCGATGGCGTCCGACAGGGGCGGACTGGCCCTAAATTAAGTATGGGGCGGGCCCGTAGGGGGGTCTGGGGGGGCCCCCCAGTAGAAGGGGGGTTCGGGGGCCCTCCCCCGGAAAATTTTGAAAATTAGATCCTTTTAGAATGAATTTTACGCTATTTTAGACCCTATTCTTTAATATTATTTTTGAAACATTATCCAAAAAGAGACCAGAAATGCAAAACTTAGTATATTTTCTTAAACTGGATGAAAAAATGAGAATCCGTTGTATACTTGGAATTCAACTTTTATTTTCCTCTTCCAACGAAAAATTGTGCCAAAGCTAAATTAGTATACAGAAGATACATAGAATCAAGTAGAATAGTAATAGTGACAGTCTAAAAAGAACACATTCTGAAAAACACAGTTCGGATTTTTTTGTTCGTTTGTTTTTTTTAAATGTACTTTTTAGCCGCCAAAATTGACAACCGTCTTAATTTTTTTTGAACGTTTTATTGGATCCTTTCTTCGCTCTGCTCATAGAAAAATCAGTGTCGTTTACTAGTTAAATGACGCGTAATGAATGAATAAATCGATGGTTAAATTCTGAAAACACGTAACTCGGAATCCGCATCATGAACCCTGAGACTCGTAAGGATGCTCATGTTTTGCGTGGTTCCTTATGAGTCTCAGGGTTCATGAGTTAATGATGCGGATTCCGAGATACGTATTTTCAGAATTTAGCCATCGAAATAAAAATAAAAATGAAAATAAAAATACAAACAAAAAATTGACAAAAATCCCTACTAGGGGCCTCCAAAGTTCAAAATTGCATAGAAATGCGCCCTCGAGGCCTCTCTGAATCAGTACCAAAGGGCCCCCGGCAAAAAGGACCCTTTTGTCGAATCGGCGATAAAGAGCCCGGTGCCTTGAAGGTCCTTAGAGGCGGTATAAAACCGCATCAACGCCTCTTCAAATCGGCAATAAATGGTCCCTTGGAAACGGCAAAAAAGGACTCCTTCGAATCAGATAAAGGGGCTCTTTTAAGGTCCTTAGAAGCGGCAAAAAAAGGCTCCATCGAGTCTTCTTCGAATCGGCAATAAATGAGTCCTTCAGGGCTCTTCCGAAATGACAAAAAAGGACCCCTTTGGACTTATTCGAATCAGAAAAAAGGGCTCTCAAAATGCAACGCCCTTAGATATGGCATAAAAAAGCTCCTTCAGGGCGCTCTCCGAATCGGGAATAAAGTGTCCTGTCCTCTGAGGAGTCTCGGGGCCCTTTCTCGAGGACGAACCGAAAAAGCCCTCGGGCGTTTCTTCGAAACGGCGAAATACGGCCCTTCAAATCGGCCAAAAGGGGCCCCGGAGGCCCGGAGGGGCCCCTTTTGGCCGATGAAAGTGGGGCGATCGCCCCATCGCCACCCCGGCCAGTCCGTCCCTGGCGTCCGAGAGGGTGGAAACCACATTAAAATGGCGGATGATTTGAAAACACGGCGAAAACATAGCGTTAGTGTTTTGTTGTAAATTTCGCTTGAATTCCGCGGAAGAGTTGTACGAATTTTTTTGGAAAATTTTGTCGGTTCACACTGATTTGCTTAAACGCAAAAATGGTTGATTTCGCATAATTTTGCTCAGTATTTTTACAATCAGGGGGCCATGATCAGTGCTCTTACCTTATCGCGAATTCATTGGGCAATTTGAAACGAGTGAAGTTCGCCGCGTATCGCAATCGCGAAACACTCGAAACTCAAGTTCAACACCATCTTCAATAGACTGATTACTGGAATCGACAGACTGAGAGGACAAAAAGGAAACGGAGTGCTCTTATTGGTGGACGCGGGTGGTTGCAAAGAACATAGGAGACAAATAATATGCGAACTAACGGCAACCACGAGAGACCTCATAGATGGTGGCATCCTCCCCCTCCACCCTCTTTAGATTACAATAATCACCTGTTTCAACCAATGGGACCGCTTCATTTTCCTTTCGTCCTCTCGGTCTGTCGCTATGTCTATTAATTGCGATGATCAGCCCCCTGGCCAGCATCTGCTACATAAACAGAGACATAGAGGAATTGCATTGGCGGTATTTCGACCGGAAACGTTCGAAAAAAGTCACGAGTTAAAAAAAAAAATAATAAATACATACCTTGATCAATATCAACCGTCAAACATAACTAACTGAGGTGTACGTGCCAAGCATCAACAACTTGTTTTTGGCAGTATTAAAAAAGTATAACACAGATGTTAAAAGTATAACGTAGGTGAACGTCCATGATAATCACCATCGACTGGTGACTGCACGCATACGCAGCCAAATCAACTGCACCGTAGATTATGACATGTCGTATTGTATTTAATTGTTGATATTATATGTATGAAGAGCAAGCAACTCTCGAAACGCGTTCATGACTTAAATTAATTTAAAATTTAATTAATTAATTAAATTATTTCATGCAAGTCGGTCTTTGAAGACTTGTTTAGCTTTTTCAAAGTCAGAAGAGACGATCTTTCCTCTGGAGTTATTGCCGAAAGTGTCGTTTGTCAGGAACAGTAAGTTGTCACTGAAAACAAGCTTCAAGGGAAATTTAACAAAACACACAGGCAAGGCCATCAGAGATATCGTTCTCAGTACTCGTTGAGTCTATTTTAATCCCTGAGAGAGTCGAAGAAATTCTGAGCAGTTTTCAGCAGTGAACCAGCAGCTCCGGAAACTCTTTCAGAATGTCAATTGATATTATTTTACGCCGAACAGAGTTATCGTAGTTTTTCAGCTGATAAAAATTCAGAAGAAGCCATCTTATACATTTAATCATTTATGGGGCTTCTGTCACCTGCCCAAAGGGACTGTAGAGTTCAATGACCAAATGAAAAAAAAAGCATGTAAAATTTACTAGTCTGCTGACAGGAAATGACCAGCTGATAGATACGAAGGCGAATGATGCTCTAAAATCGTGACAAATTTGTAATGTTTGAAGTCATCCGTTTTGAATGCATTATTTTGAGCGTTATTATTATTATTATTATTATGCCTTCAACGGAGGTTTTAGATGGTAAACAAGTAGAAAGGGATTTTACCAGGATTATACCAAAAATTTCACAATTTCGTTTGTTGAAAAATATGATGAGGACTAAATTAGAAGTTCAGTAGTCCCTAGATTATCCGACCCTCCATTAGTTGATGTTACCGACTAGATTTCTCCTTTCAACGACAAAAGATTTTCAGAACACGGAAATATTATTTTTATAAAAGAAAGCTTTGAAGTTGTAAGTAGGCTGTGCTGGTATCCTGACTAATCCTAACTACTTGCTACCCCCAATGGAAGGATTTGGATTAGGACAGGAAGGGAATCTTCACCTACCCGGCCCGTTGGTAGGACTTGCATAGATTTTGAATGAGCCATGGAACTATACCTATGTCCCTCAATATCCTTAAAAATATTCATTACCCCCACCCTGTTTCTCATATCAAAAAAAAAAAAAAAAGAAAATTCAACAGCTTAAATTGAGAGTCTCTTGTCTATTAGAAGGAAAAAAGGAAACAAAGGAAAAAAAGGAAAAAAGGAAAAAAAGGAAAAAAAGGAAAAAACGGAAAAAAGGAAAAAAAGAAAGGAAAAAAGGGGGAAAAAAAACAAAAAAACCCTCCAAACACAGCCTCCAAGTGCACGACTTTTACTACATTTCCATGTTCATAACTTCAGACAAAGAAATCGTAGATGGGCTTTCTTAAGTTTCTTACCAAGTTTTATGCCAGCAACAGAATCACGAGATAACACAAGGCTGCTTCTTCCAAAAAAAAAAAAACCTTGGTACGTACCGGACAACGAGAAAAATGATCCGATCCTTTTCCTTGATCTTAAGAGTTTCCACATTCCGGAAAAGTTATGTTTCACCCAACCGATGATTGGAAACAACCATTAAATTTTCGATTTCTCAACTTCCCAACAAATTCTTCATCCATCCCCCCCCCCATCCTCCTACCGTTGCATTACGTTGGACAATCCAGGAGCTCTAGTGCTCCGCACCACGCAGACTGAATGATAGCTCTTTCGACTACCTTCCCAATGAGTATTCGATACTTCTACGGACACACGGAGTCTCCAATATTTCCCCAGACAAAACAGGCAGTTGACAACGGAAACAGGATATTTGAAAAAATACCACTTCAAGATTCAAATTAAAAGGTAATGATTCAATAAATTATTTTGTACAATGATAAAAATGATAAACGTATGATTACATAAAAAAACTCATATAAAATTGAGAAGCGATGTGCAAGAGGATCACTACAGTGATCAAGGGCTGATTATTCTGCACAATTTTTTTTTTTTCAGGGTTTCAAAACTACATTAACTTTCGAGATAGTAAACACACAGCTGAATGTTTGATTTTGGTTGCATGTTTAAGATGAAAAGGTGAGGTTCTTGGTTGACTTGATGACTTGAACAATTTCGAGATAAAAAGGACAGTCTGATGCTTTTACTCGACATCGATGCTTTGAAAAACAAGGAACAAAGGAACAGCCCAAAACATAGGAAAGACGAGGAAAAAAAATAGTGGAAACAAGGCTAAAATGTTTCCAGTCCGTATTTCAGCCTTGTTTTTGCAATTTTTTCTCCCTGCTTTCCACTTGTATTGTGAGAACTTCCGTTGTTCTTAATGAGTCATGAGAACTTTTGTATGGGTTTCAGCTTAAAGCAATTGAAACCCCCAAAAACCAGGAAAATGAGTTCCATATTCAGGGAGTCTGGAGACTTGATCACGCAACATGTTATTGAGAGATACATTTGACCCTATATTTCTAGCCTGCTCGACGATTAATTGAAAAATAAAAAAATATCAAAGACATGGAGAAGTGTGCAAGTAAAGCTTGAAGTTATGCAATCTCAAGTCTCCACAGGCCACTTCTTACCCACACAAACCCACTCAACATTGAATATTCTGGAGACAAATCCAGAACTCATTCGGGAACATGTAGAAATTTCATTCCTCAAAATTTCTATCACAATGTTGATCTAATTTTATTCAACACGTTAAGTCAAAGACATTAAATGATCTTTTTGGAATTTGGACAAAATGAATTCATTACCTCTGAGGAAAGAAAATCTTATCGCAGATATTGTTCCCAATCTTAAAAAGGCTCGTAAATAAAGAGTGATTTATCATTAATAGATTTTATTCTTAAAAAAAGCGGAAAATGTTAGGTTTCACAGTATATATTATGATTGAGAAGATTATGTTGAGTGCTTCAGATTGTGCGGTGCAAACTTCAAGGGACATTTTTCTTTTTTCGATGTTCTTTGGTAAAGTTGCAGAGCGTGTGAAAATCAATAAAAATTTGAATTCTATGATCTTCACAGACTTAATTGAAGTTGATTCAGAACCAATTCCTGACTAGAGTCTGAGCCAAAAACATTTACGAACTTTTAAAATATGAGTGAAGATCAGCTGTCTTTAGTTAAGCATTGAATATAAATACAAGAATCAAGATTGCGGATCTTCTGTCACTCTCTATAATTACGTGAACTTGCTGGGCATGGACTCAATGCTGCAATCAAGAAAAATCATAACAGCTGAATTAAAAGTAAAAGGAAACCGAAAATCATTCAATAAATCTAACCCCGAATACTATCCAAGTAGGTTACACATATTTAGTACATCTCGGCTGCTTGGAATGTGGGTAAAACCTAGTAATTAGAAAAAAACCATTATAAAAAATAAAAATCAAGACATCCAAATACTCAATTCTTGGCTTCTTGATCCTGTCAAAAATTTGAATTGGTAGAAAAATGAAAAAACTTTAAGGAAGTGATGCTCCTCTACACACTTAAAAAATACAAGTAATATTTTTGGTAAACCATTATAAATACCTACATGCAAAACACTTAACAGGATACTTTGAAAGCCAATAATGAGACAATAGACCATTAAGGCAGCAACAGTAGGTAATCTCAGAGCAGAAGCTTAATGTTAAGTACTAAATTACCTACTCAATTTACATTTTATGAAAATTAACGTAGAAATTTGGAAAAATACTCTAAAGAGCTCAGGAAGATTAGAATCGATTTTGCGGAAATTAACCCTCTGCTTGGGCTCTTTATTAAAAGTTTTTGAGCCATTTCTACGAAGATTGCACACAGATTTTTTGTAAACAAAAATTCAATCCCTTGGCTAAAGAAAAGGCTGCAGGAAGATACATAATAGTTACCGGTTTAAATAATGTTTAGTACTGTACTGCAATGGAGGTTAACTATATCTTATCACAGAACAATTAAGAAATAAATGAGAGTAAAAACTGAAATAAAATAAAAAATGGAAGACAAAAAACCCTGAAAAATTCTTCCACGAGCAGAATACTCCGACAATAACTGAACGATGGGTGAGAATAAACCAGCATGCATTTTCTTGAACTGCATGATCGATTATTCTCATCGAGATGGAACAACTGAGTAGGGAAATTAATACCCTTGCACTAAAAAAGGTAATCAAGCATCTTGCATACACACAGCAATGCTAAATAATTTTCATATCTTGTATATTCACTAACAATGGCAGATAATATATGATAAACTAATCGCGTTTGTACACATAATTGAAATATTAGAAAAAGGTGTAACATAATTGAGAAGAACGAACTTAGAAGGCTTGTCTTCAGATGATCGCGAGATCCTAACACCTACCTTTGGTATAAGCAGCCTTGCCAAGCGCACAAGAATTCTCTAGCTACGGGAGATGAGGCCAATGGCTGAGTATAGACGAACAACCGTACCAAAAATTTTTGGAATCGAGACTTCTCGCATAGTCATGATGCAACATTACGCAGGTTGGAGTGTTCACTTCTTTGTACAAACCGGACAGCATGAATACTAATTTAGTTTAAAAATGGTAAAATTTCAGTTCCACATAATTCTTACCTGAGGAGAGCTATACATATAAGTACTCTTCAATAGGTACAAAATGTGTTTTGGGTACCAATTGCCTACAAAAATAAAAAAAAAAATTTGGAAGTAAAAAAAAAGTGGATAAGAGGTATTGTACTCACACGATGAAACTAAAATTTCCTTATCACAATCTCTCACAGTAACAGAGAGCCTTTTGCAAATGGAATGAAATAATCCTTGAGACGAAGATAAATCACCAATTCCTTTCGGCATGGGAATTCAGAGGTTATGCACGGTTTGTGACTGCAGGCTCTCTGGTCGATAGTAGTGTGCGTGCGCTGCAAGGGAGGGGTGAATCGGTGGCAGGAAACAGCAGACATGTTCGACTGAGGCACTATCGCGTTCGCTTGATTTCAGGTACTTGTTTAACATTGCGAATATCTGAGAGTTCAGCACCTGGAACCTGCAGATTCAGTCCACCATTTGTTTGAGGTTCTGAAACAAGAAATTAACAACATTCAGAAAACCTAGCTAAGGAAACAGATGGATGCTTTAGATAATTAAGGATTTTAAGTGTATTCACTCCTGATCAATTTATCTTTCTTAGACAAGATTTGTCTTTTATTTTGGCAAATCATGATTCTTCAATTGTTTCTACTGCATGCAGTTGTGTATTGGAATGCCTGCTCAGCAAGGTTGCTAGATTGTGAGAAAATATATGGGCGTTTGACATTTAGTTAAATGTAGAGATGAAAGAAGAAAAAAAAAACACTAAGAAGTGGCTTGAACTGTAAGTAACAAGGTGGAGAAATGGTGCTGGGTCCACACCATTTCGCGGGGAAAACAAAGCCGAGAAATTCAAAAAATTAATTTTAGAGTCAACATTAAATTTTTGAACTCTAATGCGTACCAGTACAAAACTGAGGGGGAAGAGTGTTCAGCTCAGGCAGTTTGCAATACGCAGTTAAATGTAGAAATGCACTGAAATTTCAGCACTATCAGGCAACAATGCTGTTCAGACCATGAATCTCGGCAGAGGAGTCACAATGGGTCACTCATAAATGTATCTGCAACAGGACAGATATTTTTCTGCGTTATCTTAATTTTCTCAGCAATTTCCATCAATGGAAGCTCAAACTACGCAACTTTGAACTCGATTTTTGTAGGTTGTTTTCGTCAAAAAAATCCCAAGAAAATTCCTGGGAGCTGAACAGGGTGCCTACAGCCTCAGCAGGAAAAAATTCCTTGACTTTTGCAGGTTATCCCTGACTAAAATTTTCTGACTTTCCCTGTCGACTATTTTCACACATAGAACTGAAAATGAAAAATTTTTAGCATTGGTTAATTTCACTATAAATGATGAAAACGTAACTCGGGGCATTGAGCTCCGAACCAAACTGATGAGCTTCTTTTCGATTGTGTGGACACCAGTGATATCTTTTCAGTTTTCAAAATTCAAGATTTTTAAAATTCCTGATTTCTACCATAAAATTCCATGACTTTTTCCGATTTCCCTGACTTGATGGAATTTCCTGACAATTCCTGGTTTTCAAGAGCTGAAGACACCCTATGAAGTCAACTCATTACTTCCCATACGTAAAAGGCTTGGTAATTACTCAATAACCTCTTAGAAAAAACTGGAGAATAATTTATGAAAAAAAGAAAAGAGAAAAAAAATCAAAATAATAAACATGGGTTATTGAATAGGCAAACACTGAAAAGAAATGAAAGATCTCTTCATTTTTACATAAATGTATTTTTCGTATTTAGCCACTGCTCATTACTTCAAAACTGATTTGGGGGGGGGGGGGGGGGACAACAACAAAAAAAATTTAAAAAATTAGTAAATGGACTTACAATGCCTTTGACATTTTCGTCTTTCCCGTCAACCCTCTGGACTCTTCAAATATTATAACAGAAGTCCAGGGCTTCGAATCCGCGTTGCTGTCCTAGAAGAACAATCATCAGGCAGCCAGCCCAGTTGAGACCTTCACCGAAAAGTTCTCTGAAAGATGACACAAGAATCTTAATAAAAGAGAAAATAAACCATCCAGAGATTTAAGCACATTAATATGTTTATAAATACTGTCTCCTTGAATTAAACACTCTTTGGAAAGGGGTCTCGCCCTGCAAAAGCGATGAGTGAAGTAGAACACCCATTTATTGAAGGAGGTCCTTGAAGACTTTCTCGCATCTACTTGCACTAGATTATTTTAAGTTAATATTGCAGAGAAATACTAGGGCATACGACTTGTTGGGATTAAAAGGAACAAAGAATGAAAAATATTGCAACACATCCATATTTGGACACATTTAAGCAGTGCAACACAGCAGCAATGCCTCTCTGATTCGAGTTTTGAAAAGAGCAGAACCGTTCAACATTTTCTATGAATTTTTTACACATCATAATCAGTGCTGCACCATGATTTAAAAAAAATCAATGTTATACTTTTCTTTAAAAGAAATGAAAAGGGCCCAAGTTAAGTAGAGATGCAGTGAGTAACATTAAGGGGGGGGGGGTGAGTTGGGAGTAGTTTGGCATTTAGCTGGACATCCTCCTGTTATAAATTCAATATCAAGAAAGAGTACTCAATCGACAATAAATTCCGTCTCTCCGACAGGAATGGAATAAACGAACTGCAGAGCAGACCATAGCCTATGCAATTCCGTGCACTCATTATTATTCATGACTCCGTTGGTGGGCGGTACTCCAACCCAGATGGAATCATCTAGGAACCCACGAGAGCGAGACAAGACAATTTCGAATATCGACAAACCGCAGCACAATCTCTCGCGGGTCAAAAGATCTCCTTCTTTGGCAATCATAGTTTGCTTGATGAGGATAAAAAGCAGATATTATTGATCAAAACCAAAAGACAAGAAAAAACAGCACGGAGAAACGAAAAGAAAAAGATCTTGACATAATACGGAATCACGCTTGAAAAGCAATCTGATGAGACTGAATTGCTCCTACATAGGGTGTCCCAAAAGTACTGCACGTTTTTCTTTTCGGGCGAACAATAGCAGATAACAAAATGCGGTTTGTGTAGAGTTAATGTTCTAGTAAATACCGATAAAACAAGACCAATCCGAGCTCTTTAAGTCAAAAAATGACTAAGTCACAGTGTTTCCAAAATTACATGTCAAACTGACCCCTCCAGGATTTTTAGCATTTTTTTCTGGGGAGGAGAAAAAAAAAAAAAATAACCAAAGAATGAAAGATTCAAGTTAAAGATTCAAGAGGTTTTATAAAATTAATTTTACAGAATCTTACCAAGATTACTAGCATTTACCTTTCTTCACTGGACGACTGGACACTAGTTTCTTTTTAAAAGTACCTGGGTGCTTTCAAATAAGCGTCTAATCTGGTGTCCCCAGCTGTTTTAATCGTCATAATCTGAGAACCATGAGCAGAGTAAATTTTTTTCTCATTTTCCAAACTATTGTTGACTATTACATGCTATTTTCCACTTTCTTTGGACTAAAATACAAATTTAGCACAATTTTTAATGTGCAGATTGCCTTCATTTGTCCCAAATTTGCGTGTCCCCCGTGCCCGGTTCTTGACTTTAAATCGATATTGCAGCATAGCTAGAGCGATTACTTGGGAAAACTTTATCGGAGAT
>NW_017547179.1:1116937-1130716 GCF_001854935.1 Bemisia tabaci
AATGTCCCAAAGTAGCAAACTCCATCATGCGATTAATCAATTTTTCTCTTATTTTCTCTATTCCGCAAGATGTATAATGATTCAATTTAAAAAATCATGTTTTGGTATAGTGTTCAACAATGTTTCAAAGAAAATTTAAGACAATTTTCAATGAGAGATGTTATATTTGATTTTTAAGACGAAAATCGGAGAAGTCAGACAAAATTAGAGCAAATTGATGGAAGTGATACACTTGACGGTCAAAATTCGGGTTTAAGCCCAACCATTGAGCTTGACGAGCTATATTTCCTGATTCCACACCTAATGATAGTCCAAATAAAGTTCGGTTTACCCAAAAATTCACAAACAATTTATGGGATGAAATGGGACCTGAAATTAGACCCTTATTTGAATTCACCCACCTTCCTTCACTTTCCACACAGTGCTGCAACCGTTCTTCCCACTTCTGCCAACATGTTTTTTCGAAATCTTCTTTCCTGAGGTTGTTCAAGAAAGTTTCAACAGCTCTTTTTATTTCGTTGACGGAAGTCAACGTTTCGTTGAAGTCCTTCTTCAACATGAGGAGCAACCAAAAGATGAGAGGTGCGAGGTCCGGGCTGTAGGGGGGGTGCAGAAGACACACAATCCCCTATTTATCCATACTCTTCAGTGTACTGGGTCATGTGGGGGTGGGCGTTGTCGTTGGCTCAGGAGCCATGCCTCCTTCATCTCTGGCCACTTCTTGGCAATGTGCTCATGTAGTGTCATCAGTACAGAGCTGTAGTACTCCTAAGTGAATGTCTGCCCAAGAGGGACAAAATGTTGGTACACCATCCCTCGAAAATCAAAGAATGCAATAAACTAAAAATCCTGGAGGGGTCAGTTCGACATATCATTTTCAAAACACTATAACTTAGGCAATTTTTGACTTAGAGAGCTTGGATTGGTCTTGTTTTATCGGTATTTACTGGAACATTAACTCTAGACAAACCGCATTTTGATATCTGCTACCGTTTGCCCGAAAAAAAGAAAAAACATGCAGTACTTTTGGGACACCCTATGTATTATATTATGATAAATACAATTGATATTATCACGTTAATTGGACGGATTAAAACAGGAACCAGCCTAAATGCATTTGATGTTGTCCAATTTTCTCACAGGACGATGGTAATTATTATATCAGTTACTTTTGTCGTATCTAAAGGTAAGCCGTAGCATATTTTTTTCTTTTGGATAGGATGCTAGCTTATAAATTCCTCACCTTGGCAGATCCAAGTTTTTCTACATGCGCGACCGCATTAAGAGAATCAAATTTGGCTTCTAGCTTCCGCAACTTAACTTCTGGTTTCTCACCCTCTGAAAAATAAAGCAACTTATTAGAGAATTGCCATTAAAAAATCTCTTTTTCAAACACAAGAGCGAAACACGATAATGAGCCTTTACAAAGGCTATGAGATTAAGTACTGTGCAGCATGTTTACTCTTTGATATTAGCAAGGAAAACAAATTATACAATGAGACGTCTAGAAATCAACTCCTGAACAAGATTGAAGCGTTTACAATTAAATCAAATTTCGTAAAACTTTTTCTTACCGATTTTTGTAAAAATTATTGTTGATCTGAAAATTGTTGTTGATACTTCACCAGTAATAAATCGGATAAAAATCGGTAAGAAAAAGTTTTACGAAATTTGATAAAGTATGGCCAATAAAGTTAACAACAGAAGTGAAGTTTACAATTAACATTGGTTAAACGGCAAAAATACAAGTGATGTCATTTGCATTATCAGACTTCCATTTTATTTACTTTAAAATATTTGTTCATATTTTATTCAGGACTTGATTTCGGAACTTTGTATTGTGTAAATTGTTTATTAATTTATTTAACAGTAGTGTACATAAACAGCAAATGGTGTGGCTTACAATACTTGTTAATAAACCCCCCTTTTGTTTACACATTAATATGGGTATATTAAAGATCATAGGAAAGCATTTGAGAATATTACACAAATTTACAAAATAAAAGGCACAGAAAATTACAGTTAACTATCATTAAAAAAATCGTTTAAGGAGTAGAAAGAAAGCCTTGTCAACTAGTAAGGCTTTAAGACCAACCATGAACTCACTCACTTTCCAGTTCTGAAGAGCTTTTCTCAGGTTCAAGGGAAGGTTTTTGAACAGTCTAGATGGCAGTATGAGACACAGACTGTTCAGCAACCTTCAGGCGAACAATTTCATAATTAATGAAAGGGTTTCTTATGTTCTTAATCATAGCCTTACTAATCAAACCGGTGTCAATGGCAAATTTTAGGCTGCATAGAATAAAAATAGACGGAAAAGTTAAAAGTTGGTACTTTATGAATAAGGGTTTGCAGTGGGAATTAAATTGTTTATTAAATATCAGTCTCAGACATTTTTTCTGTTCAATAAATAATTGCCCTGAGCAGTGATTGAGACCCCACAAAAATAGGCCATACCTTAAATGAGAGATTATGTTAGCATGATAGTACATCAAACACGATGGCAAAGATAAAACTTTAGACAAGATTCTGAGTGCCCATTTCGTAGAGTTAATTTTAGAAGTGACTTTCAGTACATGTGGTGACCAGTTAAGGGTTTCATCTATAATAATACCCAATAAGTTAACCTGGGTAAGCGCTTCAGATTTTCTGCTCCTGTCATCATTAGTTTGACTTCTTTTATGGTAGGAAGTCTTACAATAAATTCTCTGAGTTTTCTCTTGATTAGTCATAAGTCCTTTTACAGCGCACCAGGATGACACCTTTTGCTCAGCCGCAATACAGTGATTATCAAGATTCAGGCAAGATATAATGGATGTTGTATCATCAGCAAATAAGTATGTGAGGAATTCCACCGCACCAGGCATGCCATTGACAATAATAATTAATAATAATCAAGGTCCAAGAATAGATCCTTCGGGAACACCGCAGCTGACAGTCCATATACGATTCATAGGACGGGACCAAAAATTGAGTCAATTTTCACTCTCTGTTTTCTATTTCTTAAATATGATGCTATAAGGTCGACGGCGCTGGAGTGAAGATAGTAACTAGGTTTTTTAAGCAGTGGTTTATGGTTAATGAGGTCAAATGCCTTTGCAAAATTTAAGTGTAGACTGGCAACAGGGATCCCCTGACCAAGTGCTTCGTAGATGCATTCCGTTAACTTTTGAATGGTTATCTGCAAAAGATTTTAAACGGAAAACATGCTGCATTTTTTCTGAGTTAAGACTTTGTCTTTCTTTTGAGAACAGAGATAAAATTTTTCTTCACGAAAAATTTTAAGCACGCAGTCACATGAAATTGAAAAAAATATGATTCTTTGCTGAAAGAAAAATGTCAAGATTCCACAACAAAATCCACTTTCTTTTCAGAGGTGGACAAAATTCTCTAACTTTTCAAGACCCCTCTAAAAATTTGAAATTTTTTGAAGGGGATCTTGGACTATCCATTGAAAGTTTCATCTTTTGAATACTTTTAGGACATTTCAAGCTTCAGATGGAGGGATTCTTTACCTTTACAAAACAGCCATGGCAAGATCTTCTGGAATGCGGCAGCATGGACTAGATCGTACGTTTCGCACGGGTGCCTGCTCCATGAGCAGACAAAATAGGATTGTGTTGCCGAACTCACGGAAGTTGTGAAACAGTTCCGTCCTGGCATCTGGGTATTGCTTGATATCGTTTAATTGAGCATGATAATAACCTCGGACCCCTGGAAAATAGAAGAGAGATCATTATTTACTTTTCTCTCACCATAATATAACAATGATTAACCGACCATAGCTCATGATAGCTTTTTAAAACCAAAATCAAGGACTTTTCAAGGAATTTAAATGAGTAAAATTACGGAGTGATAGCGATTTTTCAAGGATAAACAAACAATATTTTAAACACTTAAAAGAATGCTGTAGTTAGAAAAAGATTACTTTTCTTGCCTCTTCATTCTCTACTCTACTACATATTCTATAGAAAGTAAATGTGCGACACTCAAAAACAAAAAAAATCTTTAGATTCATTTCCTGATGAACATTCATATTAGGCTCAAGAATTTACTTTCCAAACTAGCAAGTGCATCCATCATTTAGTGAGTGAAATTTGAGGGGAAGAAACGTGACTTAAGTCCTTTACATCAGATCTTCTCCTGCCGAGCAAAGCAAAAATGTTACATCTACCTTCAGATTTTGCTATCTTCTTCCTTCTATTAAGTTCAATTTGGAGGAAACTGATCCTCACTAAGTGTCATTTCTTTGATTTGTATTTTCAATGATAAGCCGAAGCCGTACTGAAATTCTGAAGAATATGTATGCATTTGCATATGTTTAATAATACATTTCCTCAGGAAAAAAGTGAAAATCTTGAGTTGAGTTACAACGTCTTTTCTTTTGACGGCAGATTTACTGGTTCACTCTCTACTTTTGTCTCCATACTGCCACACTAAGGAAGAACGCCGTATGAACCTTCAGGCGTTACCGTATTTCCTTCGATAAAACTAAAATTTCCTGGTAAACTTATGAATATTTTCCTTCCAGTTAATCAGATAATTTCGCTCGCAGTTCCACTGAAAGGTCCTGAAAATTTCAAGGGAAAATCTTCATAACTTTCATAAAAAATGAACAATTTATTGTGGGAAACTTGGCAACTCTCGAATGTTCATACGATGTTTTTCCTCAGCATGGCAACATAGGGAACAAAACAAATTCAAAAAAAGAAGAAGAATCTATCGGCAGATTAAAAATATAGGATGATAACTTGAACAAACCTGGAGATCCATGGTCATATCGTGGAAGCTTGCATGTTTTGGGTATTGCTTCCATCAAAGTCTTAGTGAACTGAAGGAGGTTTCCTGGGATGAGTAATTTGACGATTTTGAGGAGCTCTTCCATCACAACTGCGATGTCTTGGTAACCTAATAATCTACACATATGGCGCACGTGGCAAGGGCCGACGAAACCTACAACAGAGGCGGATAAGAGTTGAGTGCAAGGATGATAATGACATTGAAACATAAATTAAAGCTTACAAATAGGGAATTCATATGGTAAGATAAAGACATTTTGGTCTTAATTTAATACATTTCAACCGTGTAAGTCTGCAACCATGTATCCCGGTTTGCGATGCAGCAGACTTCTTGACATACTTAATTTTTTGAATGAAGAACTACTCGATGGCAATTCTTAAATACTGATTTTTCTTCTCAGTGCCAAGAAAATTCTCCGAAAATTTCAAGAATGTTGTCCATTTGTTCTCCTTAAAAAAAAAAAATAAAATAGAAGGGGAGATTTTCAAACACCACAAACGAGATACACGTGGTTGCCGACTTGCTCCTTCGATTTATAATACATGCTAGTACAGTACTATGGCAGGGTGTCACTTTGAATTATCAGATTTTTATTTTATTTTATTTAATTTCGTTTTTACAATCATCACAGGATTCGTCCTTTCATAATAATTACAAAAAACAAAAATAGAAACTTAGGAAAAACTAGATAATAGAGCCAGAGATCCAAAATTGATCAATGTCATACAGGGTTAAACTATTAAACCGAAAGAACTGAGAGTTGGAAGAAGAAATACGGAAAACACTGGAGCAATTTGGAAGAAGAAATACGGAAAACACTGGAGCAATTAACAACTTGGAATCATTGACTGCTTTGTCGAAGAGTGTATGAAGTCAATGAGGAAAATGAGACACTGTGATTAAATTTGACAAAATGATACCTTGAAATTCTGTCGATTTTACTGAGATTTAGTTTCTTCTTTCGGTCAAAGTTGTTGATATTGCGGAGCTCGTTGTCCATCAAAAACAAACCAAAGCCCATGGCCTGCAAACTAAGACAAAACGATGTTTTTACTGACAGTATTTTCATGTAATTGTGACCGAATCTGTGAGAAGGGACATTTTTTCCGCTGAGAAAATTTCCCATAACTTTTTGTTCATTCAAGGAGGAAGAAAATCTGGACATTTTGACGCAAGTTTGACCCTAACATCTTAAGAATTGAAGGAAAAGTCCGTCCTGAAGTTCCATAAAAAAATTCTTAGGGTTGTGGAAAAGCGTGGTTTAAACGTTAGAAAAAAGTTAAGGAAAATTTTCTCCCAGAAGACAAGGTTCCTTTGCACAGATCTGATCGCAAATGAAGACTTGGATGATTCGCAAACTTAAGAAATTTTTTTTTTTCAAAGGCGAAATATTGTGAAACCTGAGAAAAAATACTGAGTAACTTAGAACTGTCCTGCTATGAAGTATGAAGACTTGGATGATTCGCAAACTTAAGTAATTTTTTTTTTTTCAAAGGCGAAATATTGTGAAACCTGAGGAAAAATACTGAGTAACTTAGAATTGTCCTGCTATGAAGTCCAGAACAGCGCAGAAGAAGGTCTGACAATGAGACACATGGCCAAAATACAAAATCTCATTAAAAGTTCACGAATCGCCTGAACTTCAGTTACATTTCTTGAATTTAAAAGTTTGGTTTAAAATCTGAGAGCATTAATGGTAGCGAGAATTTTTAAAAAACACTTTTCTGAGAGTAGTGTTAAAATCTCAATTTTGAGATCTTCTGAGTCTTAGATGGCCTATGACTGGAACAACAGTCCACTTTTTTTAAAAAATGTTTCCAAAACATAGTAATTTCCCTGTGATAAGAGCTTGAGTCCGCAATTTTGGATTCTCGTTTCAGAAAGACAGCCATTTCATTCGTGAACAAGATGTTTTCCTACCTTCAATGAAACATCAAAAAATGTTTCTTCATTTCATTAAATTATCTGCTGACTCTTATCAGTAGAGAAGAATTCAAGCACTTTCAAGGCCTTGAAAAAAATGTCAAAACCAATCACTTTCGAAGGTCGAATGAATCGCGAAGATGGGATGACCTGATACTCACTTTGACCAGCATGTGCTTTTCGGTGGGTGTCGGGTACATTTTTGTTTCGAACATGTGCACACACTGATTGACAACATCGGACAGAAGCTCTTCGCAACCGATTACTTTTCCAAATTCTCTTTTACCATGTCTCGAGTTTTGTTCTGTGTAGCAAGAAACATGGATAAATTCTGCGACTCCTGCAGGGTGTGTGAATCTGCCACAACTTTCAAGAACTGGGCGGCACTGAAAAAAGAAGCAATGATGTAGAGACTTGTCACGGTACTTTTGAGCTACAACGGAGGTTTGATATGAATCGGAAGGAAGAAAACTGTTCGATGTCAAGGACAAAGGACTTAACTCTCCATAATGCGACACAGGGTTGCCACTGAGTTTAGAAAAGGAATTTTCCAGACTCATTTGGGTGAAATTCCTTGACATTTGAAGGTATGCCAGATGGCTGAAAAACATAGAACTAGGGAAAGAAAAGAAGAGACGAAAGTCACATCCAGAAATTGCACCATTCAACAGATATTTACATGCTAACCAATGGGCCAACTGATGATTGATGCATTCAGACTGATGTGACTTTTGTCTCTTCTTTTCTTTCCCCAGTTCTAATAAACACTGATTAAAACGTAAAAGACTTAAATATTTATTTTTGGACAGCTCTTATACAGACTTTTGCGATATTACTTCTGTACACACATTTTTTAAAAGTAATCATCATTCAGGTACACAGGAGAAAACTTCAAAATAGAGAAATCTTTTATTACTTTACAGACATAAACTTACCGGCAATTGGTAGAATAATCATTTGTCACACTTGATTTCATGTTTTTCAGTTCATCTAGCTCCGCAAATGTATTGATAAATTTTCCTAAGGTGAGCAAGTAGGCTTCCGACACAAAATCCTTCCTCATTTCAGCATGGCACAGAATTTTTGTCCTGCACAAAATCTTTCAATAGCTTTTCGCAGTGAAAGGACCTCCTGGCCAGTTGATCCTGGCCACCATCAACATTGACATACAACTGATGATTGAGACCACAGAAGCTGCTGAAATGCAGACTGAGCGTAAAACATGAATTTGCAAGAAGAAAGTAAGACTTTTCAAGATGTCATGTTCAGTTTAATAGGAGTAAATAAATTGAGGAATAACACTGCTCAACATGGATTCTGTCCTTCGAACCAAACCAATTTTTTTCATTTCCTAGGTGCTAAAGAAGTCCGAAAATGCTCCTATAAACTTCAGAAAAATTGTCTGGTGCTCAGGACGACGCCATTTTGAATTTTTCAAAATTGAGAAAACCCACGATTAGATTTTTGCAAATATCTCCTCAAAGGTTCATCTCACAAATAAAACAGAAAAAACCAGCAGAAAGAACATACAATTTCCGGCCGGAATCACCCTCCTTTGCTTTATCTAGCTTAATTTTTAGGTTGTAAAATTAGCGCTTTCTTCGAAAATTAGCCACTAAAAAGGTGCATTTTTTCTGATTTTAGGAGAAACTTTGCTTCAAATCTCCAGCCACGATTATCTGAGAAAAAAACTGTTAAGCTCATTGAAGAGAACGTAAAATTTACTTCTAAAAGTCTTATGTCAATAGTTCCTAAACTTGATTTAATTCTGTGAAACAGCAGTTTATTAGCTCCATCCTTAAATTGAGCTTTTGTCGACTATCTCCTTTAAAATCAAGAAAAAAACTAAAACTGAGGCTCAAACTGTGTAAAAATGCGGTAAAATAGTGCTGGGACCACACTATTTGGAGAGGGGGGGGGGGGGGAGCCAAAAAGTTCAAAAACTTTCAATCAGAGCCAACAATTTTGAGCTCTAATGAGGATCAGTACAAAACTGATGGGGGAGAGTGTTCAGCTCAGGCAGTTTGCATCGGAATATTAAGATGAGGTCACATCGAGAGATCTCTAATTTTGTGTCTTTTTATACCTCATCGGTAGATAACATTATGCAGTGAGATCAGAAGCCCAAAAGTTCAGAAATTTTCAATCAGAATCAAAACTTGTGAGCTCTGATGAGCACTAATACGAAACGTACCGTCTTGCAGTACAAAACTTGTACCTCAAACTTAAGCTTTGATGCGGTCTTGGATTGTGCAAGATTTTCAGTTGAGTTCACTGACGAGTGTGATCTACTGATGAGGTATAGAGAGACACAAAATTATAGATCTCTCGACGTGACTTCACCTTAATATTCCGATGCAAACTGCCTGAGCTGAACACTCTCCCCCATCAGTTTTGTACTGATCCTCATTGGAGCTCAAAATTGTTGGCTCTGATTGAAAGTTTTTGAAATTTTTGGCTCCCCCCCCCCCTCTCCAAATAGTGTGGGCCCAGCACTATTTTACCGCATTTTTACACAGTTTGAGCCTCAGTTTTAGTTTTTTTCTTGATTTTAAAGGAGATAGTCGACAAAAGCTCAATTTAAGGGTGGAGCTAATAAACTGCTGTTTCACAGAATTAAATCAAGTTTAGGAACTATTGACATATGACTTTTAGAAGTAAATTTTACGTTCTCTTCAATGAGCTTAACAGTTTTTTTCTCAGATAATCGTGGCTGGAGATTTGAAGCAAAGTTTCTCCTAAAATCAGAAAAAATGCACCTTTTTTGTGGCTAATTTTTGAAGAAAGCGCTAATTTTACAACCTAAAAATTAAGCTAGATAAAACAAAGGAGGGTGATTCCGGCTGGAAATTGTATGTTCTTTCTGCTGGTTTTTTCTGTTTTATTTGTGAGATGAACCTTTGAGGAGATATTTGCAAAAATCTAATCGTGGGTTTTCTCAATTTGGAAAAATTCAAAATGGCGGAACCCTGAGCACCAGCGGTGCGAATATTGAAATGATATCGACTCCATGTCGCCGTTTTATCGTTCAGCGCCATCGACTGAGTGGCTCTCAATCAATGGCGCGACACGACAAAGCGGCGACATAGAGTTGATATCATTTCAATAATCGCCCTGCAGACAATTTTCCTGAAGTTTATGTGAGCATTTTCGGACTTCTTTAACACCTAGGAAACGAAAAAATTGGTTTGGCTGTTTGTCGTGCTGTGTAATCAAAGTAAAGTATGAAGAAAATGATGGAGTGAAATTCAAATTCATTATTAGGATTTGTTAAGTAATTCCAATTTTTGAGAAAATCAAAGCACAGAAAGGATACTCTTCAGTTGCAGTGTTTCAGAATCTTCACCAATTTTTCATCCATTTTGATCGAGCAAATGTAAGTAATTCGCTGAAACTCCTACTGAATATTCTTCATGATTTTACAATTCTCCAAATGAAAATTTTCATAAAATTCACTTGGTAGTCTCCTCTCGAAAGCATGAAACTTTCCTCAGGGCAATAGTTCAATAAAGCAATTATAATTTGGCGAGCGAGAATTTATCATTGTATCATCAATTGAGATCTAAACCTATGGCATATGTCCTAGATAAAATGAAATTTTCCGATGAATATTGGCAAAAATAAGATGGAAGTTCAATAGACAAAGAAACTGAATGAAAATTAAAAAGACCAAGACCTTTGACAAATCCACAGCCAGGACCCTTTTCTTGCTAAATGCGCCAAGTAATTTCAGGCACGGTGACCGGTATTTTCCTTGTACTATAACAATTTTTATTGTTTCAATTGTACCAATTCATACTAAATAAATAAAAGATCACATAGTTGTGCAATATAGGCACCATCACCAGTTTTTGCACGGAACTAAACAGCAGAGGGAAGTAATTTCAGTTAATTAAATAAATATTATTATTAAAATTTTTAATATTAGAGACAAAGATAATTAATTTAATTATTTTATCAGTGTAATTGATATACTTTCGTTTAGTTATTTGTCTTTTAATTATGTAACTAAAGACTACAAGTGTCAGGTGAATAACCTAGACTAAGTACTAGCATTAAGGCAATTCGTGGAAATTGTGGTTTGAAGCATTCAAATATCCCTTTTTTCTTGCATGTTTTTCTGGCCCGGCAAGATCAGTTACACTTCTTAGACACATTAGTAGAGAACTTGATGCAAGTTTTCATCTAAAATACACTACTCCAATTACCTACCGAATGTCGAAAACTAGCAAAATTAGAATGCTCACCTGAAAATGCATGAAATAAAGCAGCTTGCTCACTTTAGGAGCTAATACTTCAACAGTCTTTCCATAGATTTCCGCCCGGTTCAGCTGCTCATTGGACTTCGGTTGCTGGATGGCTCGAGAGCAACATTGCCACGTGTATAGCATGACCGCATGTTCCAAGCCATCTTCCAACAGATCATTCTGGAGCATTACAAATAGATATTTTACAGGATTGGTAGATTGACAACTTCTAATTCACAACATAGCAAAGCTCTGAATTTTTAACACGACCAGAACCAGTGTCGATTAAGCTTCAATGAAAAAACCTGTTGACTATTTTCGGTGCACTTACTATAAAGGTTCAAAAATGGATACATTTACATTTAAAAGTCGATCTGCGATGGATTCTTTGGATAGTTTGAAATCTTTAAAATTGAAATCAACGATCAGATGACCTTCCATCAAAGAAATACATAAAAATCTGATTTTATTTTAAAATAGATGCCTCTACCAATTTAAAAAATGTCTGCTTTACATAAGTTGAAAACACTTGCATGGAACTAACTTATCAGATACAATGTTTCTGATCCTGCCGCGGCTCTGAAATGATTTAGGTACGAGTGAACGAGTCATATCATTTTTTCTGAGCACCGATTTAAGCATGTTACCTGTAGTTCTTGATAATATTCATTCCCTGCTCAAAACTTGCGATTTCCTCTCATTTTACTCAAAACTATCTTGGAAAAGCTCCTAAAAATTATGAAATATCATTTATCATCCATTCAATTAGACAGATTAACGGTGGTCAAGCAGCAGAAATGTGAAGCTTCCCAAACTGGCATGAACGGTGGCTTCTTGGCTACGCCAGTGACAAACCCATTCCAGTCTTCGAAGTTGATATCAAAGTTAGCTTGATAAATGACTATAGCATGGCTGAGCTTCAAAACATGGTTGATCAGGTAGCATAAGCCCATCTAAGGCGTCGATGTTGGGTAAGGCATAAGTTAATGTTACCTTACTGCCGCCATTTTGAGCAAAACTCATTTTTGAGACTCCCTTGTGCAAAAGACCATCAAAGACGTAAAAATGTGACTTAGCAAGTAAGCATTGTTGTACATGGAACTTAGAGAAATGAATGGTTTTGAAAACATACCCACTCTGTTCAAATAAAAACGGAGAGTACAGTGTAAACCGAAAATAAATATTCTTGAGTGTCGCACAATTCAATACCAGAGAAGGTTGACAGTGGAGAGTAGATAAAATTGGTCAAATAACTTTGTGCCCTCAAGAGGTAGGACAAACTTGTACAAAACTATAAGAAGCAAGGCTGCTAACTTGAGGTAGAAGTGTCGTCAGCTACGTTGGCACTTGAATACATATTGTTCGCAAGCAACTAAAATGTAGTCATCCATCAGGAATCGATGATTGACGAAGCTCACTATCGGACTGCTGTCAATCCTCTATTGCTGCTCAACAATTGCATAGCAATTGCTTGCAAGTGGAATGTAAACAAGTGCCAACTTAGCTGACGACACCTCTAGAGAGCAGAGTAAACAGGTAATTGCAATGTAGACTTGCAACAATGGAAATAAAACAGAAGAGTGGAAGAATAAGTCAGTTGTGCTGGTCTCAGAATCGTATTATGATACTTCATTCTTGCAGATCATCTAAAAATGATAAGATCTGCCCAAACAGCAAATTTCTACGTTGATTATTAACCGAGGTATCTCACCTAGAAAAACTCGATTCATGACATCATCCACCACAGTAGGACGTATCATATTATGCACTACCGCAGAGGATGACATCATACTTAAATCGAGTTTTTCAAGGGGAGATATCTTGGTTAATATTCAAGGTAGAGAGTTGCTGTTGGGACAGATCTTTCTATTTAGAGCTAATCTACTAGATTAGAACCAAGCAACAAAACATGATTCTGTTACCAGCGCAACTGGCCCATTGAATAAAGAAAGAGAAATGAGAGGGTGAAACAGTGGCTAAGCTATCGATTCGCAGGGAAGAGATGGTCTTAGTGAGCTTTCAAAATGATGAAATTGGCCTCTTTATCACAGCATGACTACATGCAGAAGACAAAATGACATGTTCCGTCACAGAAGTCTGATGACAGTTCTGTTGTAACATCGTAAGTTATGGGAACTTCCCTACGTTCTCATAGAGAAATCAGTACATAGTGTAAGCTTCCGCGATTTAGTTGAAAGATTGTGATTGAAAGGACAAAGGAATACATGAAAAACGACTGACTCATACCTATAAAGACTTAGAGTACCTATACAGGTACTCTATAAAGATCCACTCAGAACTTCGGTTTCTCCACACTTCCCATGGCTTCTTCTTGATTTTCGTTGACCCTGGGGTTAAATCATCGTCTCGAATTGGTGAAATACTTCTAAATGAGCAAAGAAGATGACAGTTTCAACGGCTAATGATTAAAGAAAGTAATATAAATTGAGCGATCCAGAATTCGGGCACCGGCACCGGCGTGGTAGAGCCAGAGAGTATGGAAGGTTAGAGGCCCGACTGGATAGGGATTAGGGAATAATTGAAACAGAAGTTGGAGCCGTGAGCAAGCAGTTGCGTACGTTGGCGCGAGAGTGCGCGGCGAGCGGAATCCCATACCACTGCGCTGATTGGCTAAGCGAGGGTTGCGGACGGACGATGTATAAAATATTGCCTACGTGGAGGTGGTCCGGCAGCAACATACCCGCCGCTAGTCACTGGAAAACAATAGAAAATAGTAGTTGCGTACGTCGCCAGCGAGCGCGCTGCGAGCGCTTCTGTTTCAATTACCTAGCATTGAGTCGGGCCTCTA
>NW_017547179.1:1140935-1159927 GCF_001854935.1 Bemisia tabaci
GTCCTATGACATTTTCCTCTAAGATTGAAAGTTTTAAAGTAAAATGAGGAGAAAGGTCGCTGATCGTAAGAATTCTAGCCGCGGCCTTTCTCCGTGAGCCGGTGCGAGAAGAACGGAGCTGAGGTGGTTTTCTTGCCAAACTTCGTGAACGATCGACTATTGCTGTGTCCCCGTAAGAAGCTATGGTAAAGAATCGATAGTGCGATATTCGAGTAGTCGCATGCGATACGATATTCGATATTTGTTCAGCTGTAGGATTCAACATGGCGGCCATGCACGTTTTCCTTATGTTCCTTAGCTCTACCACGCCGGTGCCGGTGCCCGAATTCTGGACCGCTCAATTTATATTACTTTATTTTATCATTAGCCGTTGAAACTGTCATCTTCCTTGCTCATTTAGAAGTATTTCACCAATTCGAGACGATGATTTAACCCCAGGGTCAACGAAAATCAAGAAGAAGCCATGGGAAGTGTGGAGAAACCGAAGCTCTGAGTGGATCTTCATAGGTATGAGTGAACGAGTCGTTTTTCTGGTATTGCTTTCAATCGCCTCTCTTTCAACTAAATCGAGGAAGCTTACACTACTGACTCCTCTCGTAGTGATGTTCCCATAACTTACGATGTTACAGTAGAATTGTCATCAGACTACTGTGACGAAAAATGTCTTTTTGTCTGTTGCTGGACTTGTCTTGGAGACTCCACTATGGACCAAGACATATATCTTTATCTCCTCTTATCTTATCTAGTCAATCAATGAATGCCGACCGGTTCTTGAAACTCTGTTGGTATGCCAGGACAAGATGAGGAATGTGTGAGCTTTGCGCTTGGAAGACCTTGATCCCCTTGGCCTGGGCATGCCGACAAGAGTTTCAACGACCGATTCCTGTGTGTGAGACTGAAGCTACCTTTAAAGAAGGAACTTCTGAGCACAGTGAAGAGTGTTTTACAGGGTTTTTTTTCCCAATCCCCTGCAAATAGCAAGAACTGTGAATACTGTTGCTACACCTATTGATGGTCCTAGTTCGGACTCCATTGCCAGAGGTATTTCCCGCCTGAATTTCCTCTTCAAGAATTGTAATTTCCTCATTCCCCGTGTGTCCTGTAACTCTTTCCTTCTTTCACTTTCATGTCGTTTAATCTCTAAAGGAAAGAGTTAGTTTGTCTTTATGTAGTCATGCTGTGATAAAGAGGCCAATTTCATCATTTTGAAAGCTCACCTAGACCATCTCTTCCCTGCGAATCGATAGCTTAGCCTTTGTTTCCCATGATCATTTTTCCTCCTTTATTCAATGGGCCAGTTGCGCTGCTAACAGAATCATATTTTGATGCGTGGTTCTAGTAGATCAGCATTAAGTAAACAGATCCGTCCCAACAGCAACTCTCTAGGTACCTTGATTATTAACCGAGATATTTGGCCTTGACACACTTGACTTATGGCGTCATCCACTGCGGAAGTGCATAACATGATATTTCCTACCATGGTGGATGACTTTATAAGTCAAGTTTCTAAAGGCGAGATACCTCGGTTAATATTCAACATAGAAATTTGCTGTTTGGCCAGATCTTATAATTTTTAGTTGATCTGCAAGAATAAAGTATCGTTACACGATTCTGAGACCAGCAAGGCTGCCCCATCCTTCCACTCCCATGTTCTATGTTATATTTCCAATGTTTCAACCCTAAATTTTTCACAATTACCTGTTTACTCTGCTCTCAAGAGGTGTCGTCAGCTAAGTTGGCACTTGTTTACATTCCACTTGCAAGCAATAGATGATATTAGTAGTGAAGTCATCATAGGGATTCTCCATTGTATCAAATTGGATCCATACAATAACATTGGCGTAACCTCTTTCAATGCTACTATAATGCGAATAAATCGATATGTATAACGCTTTTTTGTGACGTGCTACTAATAGCGTCTATTGAGATGCAATTGTCCAACAGCTATAGGGGATTGACGGCAGCCTGATCGTGAGCTTAGTCAATCCTTGATTTCTGTTGGACTACTACATTGTAGTTGCTTGCGAATGTTATGTATTCAAGTGCCAACTTAGCTGACGACACCTCTACCTCAAGTTAGCACTATTACTTCTGATAGTTTTACACAAGTTTGTCCTTTCTCTTGAAGGCATAAAGTTATTTGACCAATTTCATCTACTCTCCACCGTCAACCTTCTCTCGTATTGACTTGTGCAACACTCAAGAATATTTATTTTCGGTTCACAGTGTACTCTCCGTTTTTAATTGATCAGAATGGGTATGTAGAGACCTTAAATTAATTCAAAAAGAACTAAAGCATTTTGCCATATTCTTTGTATCTTTGTAAACTTTATTTGAGAGGAGTTAAACTCCTGTCTGAGGTAGCAACTTCAGCAGTAATCTTACTGCATCACTCTCCGCACTGTACGACTGGCTAAATGATCTGCTATAGACTGTTTACACAAGTAAAAGTAGTCAGCAAAAAATCGATTAGTCTCTTAGTGAGTGGTATTATTTTCGGAAGGTTGCCTTTGCAACAAATTAAAAACCTGCTCATCATATTGCAGGTACATGAAAAAAAGAAGCCCGAAGAATTTTGTTGCCCTCTTCCTAATGTAGATTTCTCCTTTTTACAGATTTAAAAACATATCAAAATGGCGCCAGAGCCACTGGATATCTTTGAGCATGAGTTGCTCTTCAAAGCAACGGATATCTCTTAGCATGAGTTGCTCTTCAAAGCAACCAATTTTACCAAACTGGCCTCCGTAGATATGTGTCAGGTATGAATTATAAATGTTGTTCATTAAGTAAAATAATTTTGTTAATCAATGAGAACTGGAATAATTTTTAGGACCAATAGCTCATATTTTTTCTGTTCTTTTTTTCTTAAATTTTAGTTCAAAACCTGTCAAAGATCCCTCCTAAAATGTTGCAGGCTCAAGAAATTAATTTCAAATTTAGAATTTTGCTTTTTAAATTAACAAGTTCTTTTGAACAACCACTTACAGCTTAAACACAGCTTACAGGCGGGAATAATGACTAACATTATGCATACTAATGCACAAATATAATGGAAAGATGTCTCTTAACTTTTTAGTCCATCGTTTTTTCACCAACTTTCTGTAATCTACTTAGTACAACTTTGATAGGTATGAAAACATTGTGTTTTTATGGAGGAAAACTTTAGTTTAAAGTGTGAACAAAGTTATGTCGAAGCTGTACACCAAAGTGAGAAATTATGTGTCTCCATCGCAGTGTTTCATAATTTCTGTTCCTATTTATTTTTTTTTTTGTGAAGGGAAGCAAGCCAACTTTATGACTTGAAATTTGTATAGAGTATTCTGCTAATTATAAGAGTGAAGAAAAATTAAGAAAACTTTCCAGAAGTTATGAAGTTTCGGAAAAGAACATAAAGTATGTCAGGGAGTCTGCAACGTTCAAACAGAGATACCTGGTTTTGCTCTTAGGTCATCGCCATAGTTCTTAAGCAACAACTCTTCACCACCATATTCCAACATATGAATTACATTTCATCATCAAAAGACATTAAATAGCTTAAACAAAAATATTCACCCTGATTACCAAGATTAATTTTCCATTTGACTGGTACATTTTCCGAAAAAAAAAAAAAAAAATCAAACCTTGTGAATGAATGCTCTTCAAAGGAATATTGGGATTTAATTTATAGTGAAGGAAATAATTTCAAAATAATTTTGCACCAGTGGAAATTATAATCATATCCTGGTCAGTTCAACCATTTTTACTATTCAAATTTAAACCGGAGGTTGATAAGCTCCCAATGATAAGATTTACATTCTTCTAATGCATTGGTATTAAACTTTCTGCTCATTATCCAAAAGAGGTTGAAAAAAGTTCCCAGCTTTCATTCATGCAGAATTGATGTGCGTCTTGTTTTCCAGATTTTTGCTTTATAATGTTTGTCAAACTGAAGCAGAGAAATTTTACAAGGTATTAAGTTAAAATTCGGTGTCAGATTTCAAGATATAGCCTTCATGATGACTTATTCTTTCTGGCACTCACCATCTCTTGAATTCGCAGCTTGGCTGCACAATTTTACATGTTAATTTTTGAAGACACCTCAGAAGGGTGGTCCAGTGTTCCATTTTCTACTACATGGTTCCATAAGAAAGTGGTGGGTGTGTTGGTGACTGAATATTTAAATTTATTGCAGCACTCCACAATTTGATAAAAAAAAAAAGAGCTTTATAGAATATGGGAAAAGCTTATCAAGGCTCTCATGAGGTGCACCTTAAAAGCCTGCAAGAGAAGCAAAATGCATTTAGGTATGTCAAAGCTGAGAAAACATTATTTACACTTACTTATTTCGCTTACCTATCAAATACATTTTTCAGTACCTGGAGGCATACATGAGGAATATTAGAAACCTCTACCATAACTCCTCAGCAGTAAAAGAAATTAATTTTGCTGAAGCTGCGATGGTGATTCAGAATTCATCAATTATCTTTGCCAAGAATGTTGACTCAATTTGGGCAAGAGCTATGAACATACGGCTTGCTTTATCTGCTACCATGAAGTAAGTGATCAAAGTATTTTTTCAGCGTCTTTACTCTTTCAATAGGCACTAGATGAAGATTCGCCATGTACATCCCACAAACCAAGTTAGGAAAAACATATGGGCAACACAGATTCGCCAGATTCGCCATGTACATCCCACAAACCAAGTTAGGAAAAACATATGGGCAAACACATGGCAGTCTGAGGCGCTTTAAGGCCCTCTCTCATGCATAGATGCATCCGTCATCTGTCATGAATTTGATGCAATTGTAGTTCATATTTTCACCAATAGAAAGTATATAATGCCATATATGCATAAACATTGGATTTCAAGGTTTTAAGCTTCTAAGTTTTAAGGAAATGGCGCTCAAAGTTTTCAAAGCTGTGCATGTTTACGTCTGTACAGCAAAGAGGGTTTGGTTAAGGAAATCATTTTAGATGAACGAGCAAATCTTTTTAGAAAAAATGAGCTCTAGGAACTTAAATTTAAAGCAAATTCAATGGAAGGGCTTGGGAGACAAGGGGGATGAGTGCAACTTTTGAAAATTTTTAGATATAAATGATTTAAACTAAAACTAGTCCTAGAATATATTCTGTGAAACAGCCACCACCAAAATCCAATCTCTAAACATCAAAAACTGAGTTTGAACTCTCTCTCCACCATGAGGCTCCATCCTACTTTGAACTTTTCAAAACCTACTCTTGAAATAGCAAATACTGCTCTTAGCATTCTTGTCATCCAAAGCCCTCAATTGAATCGACGTATTCGAAAACGTCCGTTGTTTTTTGAAAACCTAGAAACTCAGAGAATTTACAGTCACCCAGAAAAGTCAGGAATTTAGAGAACTTCTGAAAAATATTGGAATATTGCGAATAGTGCACCTGCTTAGCAACTTCAGGTAGTGCCACTCAAGAGAGTGGGAACAATTTCGTAGTGTCCTTTCCTGTCAATTAACTGATCAAATTTTCTATCATTCCATTAGTCAGTCTGTCTATTCATTGACCTGTTAGATTAACCAGTCAAATTGTTTGTTGATCAACCAATCAAATGCTTTGTTAATCAATAAGTTGGATCATCTGTCTCATTGACTAGAAGTCTCTCGATTGACTAGGCAAATCATTTGTCCATGGACCATTCAACTCCTCTTTTGATCAATCAGTTGAATCTTCTTTCGATCGATAAGTCAAATTTTCTAAAAATGGAACTTCCTATCCTAATCAATTTGCGTTGTTTTTTTATTTTTAGATAAAATATTGATATGAAACTAGACAAGAAAGAGGACAAATCAGCAAAGCAATCAGATAAACTTGTCCTTCCCACCTCCTCGCAAATCAAAAGTAAGTTTTGATCTTGAACTATTGGCTTGAAATAAATTATTTTGTGGTAGGTGAGTGATTTCCCTCTCATTTAGTTTTCTCAAGAATTAAACGCGGTGCATTTTACTTTTTTCAAAAACGATTGTATCATAGTTTGGCTGCAACAGAATCTGTCTTTAATAGCACGCTGTCATGTAAAGTTTATTTTTGCAACTGCTGAACTCACAATATTTCTCAAAAAAAAAAAAAAAATGTTGTATGATACATTGAACATACGTATAAAGATTGCATTGAGTGCCTCCACAAATAATATTCAGTATTATGCAGTTTCTTTAAAACATTTTTTCCGCATTTTCACTCTGCTATTTATTATGAAGCCTACATTAACAAAACCCTCTAATTTTACTGTGATCAGGGGCCAACAATCTCATGTGGAAAAATGTTCATACCAACCTGATAAACATTCCCGTCTTAATCTAACTATAAGTTACCCTTGATTTTTGAAGAAACATCAGTGGAGGTTGCCAATTCTTTTCTGCTGTGATCGGTAGAAATAATCCAACAAAAATTGATTCACAACTTTTCATCACCTAAGCACAAGATTATTTGGTTATTGGGATATTGAAGAGAAATTAAATGGTATGTTGATCTATTTTTTTACTGAAAAATCTATGTTGTAATGTAAAGTTCTCCTCTGTAAATTCCCAGCATATTTCCAGATTCGACTCTTTAGGTTGTATCCCTTTTCATGTCCTCACATTATCAATAAAAATAAATTGTGGTAATTTTTGAACGACTTTCTCAGAGGCTGCCGAGCATCCTGTCCATGAGGAAATTTTCAATAATGACATGGATCACTCAATGATGGACGGACACAATCCTCTGTCCCCGCCTCCTCCAACACCACCGCCAACCCCTCCGCCTATGGACCTTCCCATGAACGATTCGCTTGAAAGTTTAAAAGATTCTCAAGAAGAAACTGAAAAAGAACGCGAGTGACGGCATAAGTAAGTATAAAACGCTGAATGAACTTTCAGGCGTGGGCAAACTTTCTTGAATAAAACATGAATTTATTGGGAAAGCTGTATTTATTTTTCTTCCAATTTTTCAGACAGTTATGTTGGCAAGTAAATCCAAAATATCTGAAACACCAAGGAAAAATATGCATAGTTTTCTACCTAAATAATGTTTTTATTGGAGGAAATTTACTGTGATGCTTTCAGGAAAGAAAAAAGAGAACTCGAAAGGAAGCTACAAGCTATCTTATCGGAAAATATCATCAACATAATGCTGTCCTTCAAAGAAAGCTAGAACTTTGTTCACAAATACATAAAGAAAGTACTGGAATGAAAAGCAATAAAATTAAATATTATAAACGGGACAAAACAAAATGAACAGAGTCCCACAGAACAACCCGGACACAAAGCGTCCCAGCTGATTACTCTCCCTCAAGGGAAGACTTCGGCAGTATCCGGGCAGATATGCTACCGTGACTTTTTGTTTAGTTGGTCGGCTGGACATCGGCCCCGATCACCCCTAGACTAACTCCTGATCAAAGTTTTTTCCAAATTAGAGCAAAACCAACACATGATAGTTGAACTCTCCTGAGGACTGCCCAGTCAAAACCCATCCCATGTTGGGGTGGAAGTGCAAAACGGGCGGGAATCGAAATCCCTGGAATCTGGCTTGTCAGGCCCAGGGAAACAGGATGGTTAAAACTGTCATATCCTTGCAAAGATTCACCACTTTTTTCTCCTGTTAACTTAAAAAAAAAAAAAAAAAAAAAAAAAAAAAAAAAAAAAAAAAAAAAAANAAAAAAAAAAAAAAAAAAAAAAAAAAAAAAAAAAAAAAAAAAACTATTGGAGGATAGAATTGTGTGAAAAAACGGCCAAAAATGCCTCAAGGCATTCTCGAATTTTGAACACTTGGGGTAATACAGTATCTTTCGAGACTCCCAAAACCGGTCGCCGTTTTGCTTAGAAGCGCCAGGTTGCGACGTTGCCATTTTTTTAAGTGGAAACCTTTAAAAATTAATATCTCCGCTGCATCTCAACCGATTTCAATGAACTTTTTTTTTAAAATGTTCCTCTTAAATAGAGCTTTCTAATGGTGTATAGTTTTCAAGGTTTGCTTGGCTTTAAAGGGCGCATGCGCGGTTTTCGCAGTTTTTGATAGACACAAAAATTTTGTTTTTATTTTACGACGATCGTAGAATCGACGGAATCTAAACAAAAACCAGTCTAAATGAGGGTTCAGGTTCTCACCTTTCTAACGAGCACAATATCATTCCGGGGAAACGTTTAGTTTCCGAGATATGACCGCTCAAAGTTGGTCACATGCGCTGTTGCCCAATGTGAATGCGTCTTATCACTGAATCATTCGCGAACTAGGGGTCCCTTACGTTAAATTTACGTTGAAATAATCACACAGAGCAGTAAGGTCTCCAACACGAGCCGTTTTTTCACCTTCGGCCGCCGATTTGCGACGTTGCCATTTTTTGAAGTGAAAACTCTTAAAATTGCATAACTCCGCTGCATTTCAACCGATTTCAATGAACTTTTTTTTAAAAATGTCCCTTTTAAATAGAGCTTTCTGATGGTATTTAGGTTTCTGGATTTTTTTTTTTTTTTTTTTTTTTTTTTTTTTTTTTTTTTTTTTTTTTTTTTATGAAGGGGGTCTGTATTTCCTTTGATTCTTTTTAACTTTCAAACTTGATTGGAAGATCATCATAGCTTCAAGTATAATGCAAAAATCTTGGTAAAATAGCAACGCCACCTTCTCTTGTACAATGAGAGCGTCGCTTTCAATATTTGTACACGTAAGAATAGTGATTAAAAGAATCCCTTTTTTAAAAGTTCTTTGTTTTGAATTCTGCCATTTCAAACCCTCCCGTAGCCCCCGGAAAAAAAAAGCAATACTATTTTTTGTATAAAAAATATCTACAAAGAACCGTATAAACGACCCAAGTGCCTCCCTAAGGTGAATAAAATCCAGAAACCTAAATACCATCAGAAAGCTCTATTTAAAAGGGACATTTTTAAAAAAAAGTTCATTGAAATCGGTTGAAATGCAGCGGAGTTATGCAATTTTAAGAGTTTTCACTTCAAAAAATGGCAACGTCGCAAATCGGCGGCCGAAGGTGAAAAAACGGCTCGTGTTGGAGACCTTACTGCTCTGTGTGATTATTTCAACGTAAATTTAACGTAAGGGACCCCTAGTTCGCGAATGATTCAGTGATAAGACGCATTCACATTGGGCAACAGCGCATGTGACCAACTTTGAGCGGTCATATCTCGGAAACTAAACGTTTCCCCGGAATGATATTGTGCTTGTTAGAAAGGTGAGAACCTGAACTCTCATTTAGACTGGTTTTTGTTTAGATTCCGTCGATTCTACGATCGTCGTAAAATAAAAACAAAATTTTTGTGTCTATCAAAAACTGCTAAAACCACGCATGCGCCCCTTAAAGCCAAGCAAACCTAGAAAACTATACACCATTAGAAAGCTCTATTTAAGAGGAACATTTTAAAAAAAGTTCATTGAAATCGGTTGAGATGCAGCGGAGATATGAATTTTTAAAGGTTTCCACTTAAAAAAATGGCAACGTCGCAACCTGGTGCTTCTAAGCAAAACGGCGACCGGTTTTGGGCGTCTTGAAAGATACTGTATTACCCCAAGTGTTCAAAATTCGAGAATGCCTTGAGGCATTTTTGGCCGTCTTTTCACACACCTCCTCAGCAACATTTGAATGTTCTCATGGCACGTCACAAGAAAATAGAATGGTTTGACTTGGACGCGGGAAACTGAGGAAGAATATTTTTGTAAACAGTTCGGTATATTTTTCCTAACATTCGAGGATTTTTGATGGCGAACATGCTTTTTATTGTATTTATTCGGCTTCATTTTTTCCTGTTTTTTTTTTTTTTTTTTTTTACATTGCTACCTAATGAAGCTTTTCTTCTGTCTTTTGATTTTCGTAATTTTCTCCATAAAAACTTTGTATAATTATTAGTAATCATCATAATATGGATGGTTTTCTTTATGAGATCAATCATTTCTTGATAATAATGATCAAAACACCCAGCTGTATCATAAGCGTAAAAATATTATTTTTATCTTACAGTGATGAGTTTGTTTCCAAGGATAATTTCTTTCAAAAAGTCTTTTTTAAAAGGTTAGCAACATTTGTCATGATAAATATTTTTTTTCAGTGAAGGATGAATATTTCTTTCGCTGATTTTACTGTTAACTTTTTTCCTTTTGAAAAACTACAGCCATTTCAGGCTTGTACCCATTGTCAGGTTTTAAAACGAAAGATGAAAATAAAAACGTAATCTCGAATTATTTTCGTTTTTTGCTTTATAACATGACAATGTGCTCAAGTTCAAAATAGCTGCAGCTATGTTTAAGGAAAAAATTCTTCAGTAAAATCAGAAAGAGTTCATCCATTTATAAATCAACAGTGCTGATAAATTTAAACAAAACTTGATTTTTTCCCCCCTCAAATCATGATTTAATGATTTCTTCATTTAATCTCTTTTCAGAATACGAAAAAATTCAGAGCGAGAAAACATTGTCTCCAGATAAAGTTTTAGCAAAAGCGTGGGAACCCATCCCTTTGGACAAAGGCAATCCGATTCGGCCTTTGGAATAACAAAGAGTATACAAGTTAGATACAAATGATCCGTCTAGTTTGGTTAGTGTTGCTTTTCTGAATTTCTTTTCCATTTTCCTCTCTCTGACTTGTTCTGTGTTAATTGTAATATCCATAGGACTGTGATGTACATGACTTGAGTGCCTTTTTTATAGCTTGTAAAGGCCATTTTTTAGGAGCAAAATATAACATAAAAAACTGGGTTTAGTTCATCTGTGGATTGACTGATTTAATTTGACGCAGGACCACAAATTTTCACGATTGTATATCTATTTTTCAATACCCTCAAAAACACTTGCAGTATTCGATAGATGAAAAGAATTTCACAAATATTGATGGATCAAATAATCATGAGGTGGCAGGTCTTATGATTTATGAAACTCCACCAAATGAACTAATGCGCAATGGGCCTGTTGCAAGGTGCGGGGATTTACAAATTGATGCCTGATTTCTATGGCAAATTTCACGAAAAGAACGATGGTGCTAATAAATAAACTTGAAATGACCTTTCAAACTCAAAAAAAGCTGTTTTTTTAACCGACCCATTCGAAACGGTCACTTTTACACGGTAACGGATCCGCCATACTTGTGACGTGAAATGGTTTGACAGACCTGGTCTTTTCATCCATAGAGAAAAAAAAGGAGGTTTTTGCATCTTGAGATTTGTTTACCCTGTGACGTAAGTCGGTACAACCTGGCCAGCGAAATCTGGAATTCGAAGTATGAAAAACCGCCCATAATATCCCATTTTTTTTGCATAAATCAACTGATGAGACAATTTCAAGCACTTTTTATAGAATGACTTTTTCCATAAATTACACCATTTCCAAGAAAATCAATGATAAAAGTCGCTGTACCAACCTACGTCATTAAAAAAATTCCAAAATGCCCGAAATGCAAACACCTCCTTTTTTTTCTCTATACTTTTCATCACTTACAATGTATTTTCCCACAAGGAATTGGCAGCCGCTTTTCAAATGCAAATATTGAGTTAATCTATGATTTTTTGAACAAAATGGAATTCAGAAATGGATTCCTCGTACGTTTAAATGGTTAAAACCTTCATTAGATAAATAAGAACCGACGGGATTAACCCTATTCTAAGGGAAGACTGTAGTCAATGGGCGATTGTTTACATCTGCTTAGTGATAACAGACGTGAACATTAGCCCAATATTTAGCCATTTTCATGAGTTTTTACTTTTTTGTCACTATTTGAAGGTAAGTTTCTTTTGTAAATCAATTGTTTAGTGCCTTAGGATCATGTTAAAAGCTGTAACGGTACACATTGTTACTTATTAATTCAGAACACACTCCGGCAGTCCAACGCTCAAACCATTGATGTTCTCTCAATGCGTGTAAATCATTCTTAACTCTTCAACAAACATCTCAATATCATTCAGAACGTTCCCACGTTTTATAAACTTATGTTACTTTAAATTCCTGTGTGTTATCAATGTAACACTATTGGTACAGAAAAAATTAATCGATAAGTCTGGTAACCAAAGAAGGATTCTACATCTCCTTTCCTTGCCTCCATCTAAAACATACTGGTCTCCTCATCTCATCAGTATTGTCAAAGGTAAGTTTTTTTTTTATCATCAATGATTGATACTATCATTTTGGTGTCCTCAGTGAAACATTGAAGGGTGAAATATTAAGAAATAACAACTGACTCGTTACACCCAGGTTTGAGCGTTGGACTGCTGGAGTATGTTCTGAATTAATAAGTAACAATGTGTACCGTTACAGCTTTTAGCATGATCCTAAGGCACTAAACAATTGATTTACAAAAGAAACTTACCTTCAAATAGTGACAAAAAAGTAAAAACTCATGAAAATGGCTGAATATTGAGCTAATGTTCATTTTCGTTATCACTAAGCAGATGTAAACAATCGCCCATTGACTACAGTCTTCCCTTAAAATAGGGTTTATCCCGTCGGTTCTTATTTATCTAATGAAGGTTTTAACCATTTAAACGTACTAGGAATCCATTTCTGAATTCCATTTTGTTCAAAAAATCATAGATTGACTCGATATTTGCATTTGAACAGCGGCTACCAATTCCTCCTTATCAAGAATGTCTTGATAAGGAGTTATTTTGTATAATTGGACGTATTTATACGAAAGGGAACTAAGCGCCAAATTTCCAAATTTCAGTTTTTAACGGATCTGGATTCTCCATGTAATAGGCTGCTCTCACACGTAAATATGCCCCCAAAATACTAATTTCATCCCCTGGAATCAGCCCCTGAAAAATCGCAAAACAGGGAATCAGCGATTACGAATAAAATCAAAAGGAACTATAAGTAATTCCCTTTGATTTAATGCGCTAACCCGGATTCCGAATTAAATCAAAAGGCGCTATCTCCACTTGATTGACGCGCGCGCGGCGAAGCTTGGTGGAAACGTGGTGAAATTCAGTATCGGGGGGTATTTTTGGACGGAAAACTCGAATTTCGGGTCAAATTTTGAAAATTCAGAAATCCAAGATGGCGGACATGGCCTAAAATGCTATCTCGGCCCCTATCCAGCCGATCTTGGTGAAGCTTGGCATCGGGAAGTATTTTCGGACGGGAAACTCGAATTTCGGGTCAAATTTTGAAAATTCAAAAATCCAAGATGGCGGACATGGCCTAAAATGCTATTTCGGCTCCTGTCCAGCCGATCTTGGTGAAACTTGGCATCGGGGAGTATTTTCGGACGGGAAACTCGAATTTCGGGTGAAATTTTGAAAATTCAGAAATCCAAGATGGTGGACATGGCCTAAAATGCTATCTCGGCCCCTATCCAGCCGATCTTGGTGAAACTTGGTATCAGGGGGTATTTTCGGACGGGAAACTCGAATTTCGGGTCAACTTTTGAAAATTCAGAAATCCAAGATGGCGGACATGGCCTAAAATGCTATATCGGCCCCTATCCAGCCGATCTTGGTGAAACTTGGTGTCAGGGGGTATTTTCGGACGGAAAACTCGAATTTCGGGTCAAATTTTGAAAATTCAGAAATCCAAGATGGCGGATGTGGCTTAAAATGATATCTATTTCTTAAACAAACGCACTACACGTCTAGAGTGGCCGCCAATGAACCTGCGTAAAGCGCACGGGCCGGGTTGTGAAGGCCGGAGTTGGTGGGAGCCCAAATATACCTACCTAACCTCAATCTGCTTTCTCGCTGCATCTTGCCAATGTGGATGAGATGTGGAAATTTTCACGTTTGTAAACTTTAAATATATGGCACTCTACACGGAGAAAAAATTCAGAAATCCAAGATGGCGGATGTGGCCTAAAATGTTATCTCCTATTTAAACGCGCATCGCCAAAAAATCCCAGATGTCGTCCCCTGAGTGACGGTCACATATCGACCGTGCGTTCCCTCTGGCTCGATCGATGTCAGTGTGCACTGACATGGTCAAGGGGCTTTTAACGAGCGAACAAATTAACGAACCCATCGGAATCACTTAATTTTCATTAAAATCACTGTTAGGTACTTTATTGGAATCGGAACAGTATTTAGAAATTCATGAGTATTAAGAGCGCGCTGGAAGGATTACGTGGTCAAAAGCGTGACCGTCACCTAGGGGTTCGTCAGGCCCCATCTTGACTTCCTCGGAGACGCGAGTTTAAATGGGAGCTCAGAATACGCAACTTCAAACTTGTTTTCCGTGGGTTAATAATGTTTCAAAAAATCGGAGAAAATTCTAGCGAACTGCGCGTACTCAATCCTCCAAAAAAATGCAAAAATTAAAAATTACTGAATAACCTCATTGTTAAAATTTGAAACTCCGATATGGCGGATGTGGCCTTCAACAATAGCTCAATGCCTGAATCGTTTGTGTGAAGTTCGGTATTAGGGGCTCAAAATGACAACAGAAACTATTTTATTTAGATACGAAAATTTTAACATAGGTAATCAGCACATGAAGGGAATTCACGATCCGACGCTGCTAGGTAAACCACGCACCTCGACGAGGCGGTGTATTGTGAACGTACGCGGAGAAAAAACTTCTTGCGTGGGACCCGAAGTTTAGGTCATATGGATCTGTGAAGTTTTCGGATTGAGCATCTGAACACTTTCGGTCCAGCTGCTAAGGATTTGATCACACATCTGAAACTTCAGTTCTTACATCTAAAGTACTTCGGTTTTCACATCCGAAAATTTCGGTTCTCACATCCGAAAAACTTCGGTTCTCACACCTGAAGACTTCAGACGTAAGAACTGAAGTTTCAGATGTGTGATCCGAACCTCGACAGCTAGACCTAAAGTGTTCAGATGCTCAATCCGAAAACTTCAGAGATCCATATGACCCAAACTTCGGGTCCCACGCACGAGTTTTTTTCTCCGTGTAGAGTGCCATATATTTAAAGTTTACAAACGTGGAAATTTCCACATCTCATCCACATTGGCAAGATGCAGCGGGAAAGCAGATTGAGGTTAGGTAGGTATATTTGGGCTCCCACCACCTCCGGCCTTCACAACCCGGCCCGTGCGCTTTACGCAGGTTCATTGGCGGCCATTCTAGACGTGTAGTGCGTTTGTTTAAGAAATAGATATCATTTTAAGCCACATCCGCCATCTTGGATTTCTGAATTTTCAAAATTTGACCCGAAATTCGAGTTTCCCGTCCGAAAATACCCCCTGATACCAAGTTTCACCAAGATCGGCTGGATAGGGGCCGAGATAGCATTTTAGGCCATGTCCGCCATCTTGGATTTCTGAATTTTCAAAATTTGACCCGAAATTCGAGTTTCCCGTCCGAAAATACTCCCCGATGCCAAGCTTCACCAAGATCGGCTGGATAGGGGCCGAGATAGCATTTTAGGCCATGTCCGCCATCTTGGATTTCTGAAATTTCAAAATTTCACCCGAAATTCGAGTTTCCCGTCCGAAAATACTCCCTGATACCAAGTTTCACCAAGATCGGCTGGATAGGGCGGCCGATATAGCATTTTAGGCCATGTCCGCCATCTTGGATTTCTGAATTTTCAAAATTTGACCCGAAATTCGAGTTTCCCGTCCGAAAATACCCCCCGGTACGAAATTTCACCAAATTTCCACCAAGCTTCGCCGCGCGCGCGTCAATCAAGTGATTCAAGCGGAGATAGCGCCTTTTGATTTAATTCGGAATCCGGGTTAGCGCATTAAATCAAATGGACCTACGTGCAAAAATCCCCTATATCTCGCTCAATATGCATTTTTTCCTAATTTTGGCAACGTACGTAATTAGAGGAACTCTTCACCTTTCAAACAAGCTAAAGTAAACCAAAATCGGTCCATTAGTACGGAAACGCCAATTGTTTTAGTCACACTTGCTTTACTGAGAAGTTTGGAAATGGCGTTTAGCGCCTTTTCGCATAAATACGTCCAATTGTTCTACATAAAATTTTGATGACAGAAAACAAGTGTTATAATGTGCAAATTCGCACTTCGTCTTTTTAGTGGTCTATTAAAAGATTACTCAGTGTATTAGAAATTTCCTCAATGACTTCCAGCATAACAAAAAAGTGATAAGGCAACTTCCATGCAATGATGAACCTGATTTTGATGGTGTATTGTATTGAACATTATCTAAACCGGCGAGAAATTTTCTCATTCATCTTTGTCATTTATCATAAGTTAATTTCATTCTGTGTTCTGCAGAGAAAAAAGAAGAATAGAGGAAAGACAGACACAGAGTCAGAAACGTTTATTGTGTCAGAAATGTTCATAAAGGGTGAATACTATCTTATCAATGGCCACGGGTTTGATCCATGGGTTCTAGCGGAATTTCACGCGGTACAGATGAAATGACTGGAAGACGCTCCCAACAGAAAGAGAAAAATATTAGGTAAGTGAAACCATCTCTGAAAATAAGAGTTTTAATTATCTGCAAGAAAAGCAAAAGTGACCTTTGTCCACAAGAATTAAAAATTGAGGTGCTGTTTACAAAAAGGGTCTTTGGTGCCCAGGACCCCTTATGTAGAAAACAGAGTAACTGATTCTCACAATTGATTGTTACAAATTACAAAACTAATAATCCACAAAAACAGAAAAGAAAACATCGTCAGGCCGAAAATCTTAGTTGGATCTCATTTGAATAATGGAATCCAAAACATTCTACTAAGGTAATCGTACTCAATTTTTACTCGTGCTCCAATCCTTATTTGTCAGAAGTTACAGTAGTCTTTCTTTTCTTTCTGATAGATTTAAAAAGATCACATTAATTTGTCTGTCAGGAGTGTCTGCAAGAATTGATCGAATATGATTCGGAAGTTAGGGTAGTGAGTTTGTGAAAAGTCATTGAAAACCTGAAAAAGTCGGGGGATTTTGCTGCGGACTCATGATTTCTTTCTTATGGTCGCAACATTTAATTATTCTCTATCACAACCACAAGCTCCATCGGGGAAATTAGAACTTTGGCCTTTAAGTTCTTGAATTTTGAATTTTTTCAATTTTTGAAAACTTAGCGAGAGAAACCTTTTGTTGAAAGCAATTTTATAAGAAATTTCAGAAATAAAAACATTAAAAACGCATGAAAAAGTCTGAGAATGTAACATTCATGTAATTGAAGAGCTTGTGCATTTTTATACCTTTTTAAAAATTAATTTAACTATTTTGTCTTTGCATCTGTTTTAGAAATGTTAGATGCTGCTTCAGAGTATGAAGGAGGCGAGTTTTTTCTTATGTTGACCATTTTTCTAAACACAGATCAAGTTTGAAAGATAATTCGTCTTTTTCCGGACATAAGAACGTAACTTTATTCCGAGGTGCAAAATTGGCGTTGGTTTGCCAAGGCATTGGTTCGTTTCCTTCGAAAGAAAGAAAATAGGGGCAGAGATTTTGAAACATTGCAAACAAGATATGCATTTTTGCAGTTTCACTGTTGATACATACTGAAAATACTGCGGCTAGTAATATGCTAACAACTACTTCTACTTTTTTACTGGACATATTCACAAAGTTTGAAATCTATTTTTTTTTGTTTTTCAGTGTCATCACAGAAGGCTCACTCAATCACTCAAGTGGAGCACAAGCAGTTTTCGGTCAAGGTGCTAATCCCTCTGCATATATTCTACCTGTGTCTGCAGTTGTACCATGCCTAAGTTTTTTCCTATGTCGTCCACTTTCTGCATTTTTACTTTTGATACACAACCAAAACACTGTAGCAAGGAATGTGTTAACAATAACAACCTACTCTGCTGTGATAAGGATAGACGCTGTATGAACTTCACCAAATCTCTTCCAATCAAGAAGTAATTTTTGAGGTAATTATGGAATTTTGTTCCCTCAAAATTTTCTATCCAACTAAAAATTGTATCTAAAATTGCAAATCATCTTCTCTGTAAATTGGAAGGAGTATGTTTGCGACTTTCTCTTAAAATTCTTGCTTTTATCAAGATAGATCAGACAACATATAAATGCTCATAAGGCGTTCCTCTTTACCACAGCAGTAATCTGCTGTATTTATCCAGCTTGAAATTTATATTGTTTTGGTTTTCAGCCGGCATTATTATAGTGGGTTTCCTCTACCACTCAAAGTGGAACACAAGCATTCTTGTTCAAGGTGCTAATTCCTGTACATAAAGCTAAGCATTGGGGGTTATACCATGCCCAACTACCTCACTGTGTTTTTTAGTCTTTGGAGGAGGATCCTGACCTTACTGAACCTGTCGGTAGAGGACTGTGAAAGTACTGGCACTAAACATCTAGTCAGAAAGTGTTGAATAATTGGTCTTGTATATGTATTTTTTAATCTTTAAAGGGTTTCTGATGAGCTGCAAAACCTTCAAAAGTCAAGGAATCAATGCTGGCTTAGAAAAGTCAGGAAACTTGAGGTTCTGAACTCGTGGTCTAGCTAATATTTACAGTTATTCCAACGTCATTTTTTTTAAAACTTCAGTAATTTTCTGCTCTTTTCAAAGGATTTTCTTTGAGAATTTTAGACCACGCTGTTGGTTCAGTATCTTTTTAAAGAAATAAAATAGGAGCAGAAATTTTTGAAGCAGTACAACTGATATACGCTTTATGCAGTTTCACCATCGCTAACTACCTAAAACATTGCGGTAAGCAACTTATTAACCATTACTTTTACTACTGTACTGTCTTCTTCCAGCTTGAAATTTTCATTATTTTATTTTTCAGGAGGTTTCATTGGATTTTCTCTATAACGCGAAGTCAAACACAAGTAGTTCTTGGTCGTGTTCAAGGTGGTAATTCGTCTACGTAGTGCAGCCTACAAGTGTCGGTGGCTATAGCATCCCTAACTTGCTTACTGTGTTTTCTATTTTTTGAAGACTGATCTGCCTTCAACTCAGCCAGTCGTCAGAGGACTGTTGAAATACTGACCCAGAACATCCAGTTGAAAAGAGGTGAGTTCTTGGTCTTGTACCTATATTTTATAATCTTTACCAAGTTTCCAGTGGTCTGCAGAACCCAGAAATTGAAGTCAGAGTTTAATTGATGTGCATACAGGTAGAGTCAAAATATGTATTAAAGTTTTTTTTTTTTTTTTTTTTTTTTTTTTTTAAA
>NW_017547179.1:1161846-1199756 GCF_001854935.1 Bemisia tabaci
ATATTTCTAGTGAGAAAAAAATCAATGAGATCGGGAGTTTTATCGGGGTCAGTGGGGTAATAAGTTGCTACTCCATCTGTAAGAAAATCACATCCAGTAGACAAGGAAGCCTCTACTAAATTAGTACCCTTGGCCGTTGTCCCTTTAGACCCGTAATAAGTATGCTTCGCATTAAAATCACCCCCCAGGATAAATCTGGGGCCAAGCTTTGTTATTAAATCCTTGTATTCATCTTCTGTTACAGTTCCTCCACTAGGGGGACTATAGATTGAAGCAATATGAATTTCCCCATTTTTTGTGGGTAATGTTACACCTACTGTTTGCAGTTTTTTGGTAGCTAAAGATTTCGTGTCATCAAGATAATGGGATATACCGCTACGTATTAACAGTCCGGCTCCACCCCAAGAATTCTCCAAGGGAGAGTCCGTTCTGTAGAATTCGTAGCCTCTTAGTCTATAATACATTTGAGATGTTAAATGAGTTTCATTAAGGAGTAGAATGTCGATTTTTTCTCGACGGACATAAGCTTCAATCTCGTTTGCGTGAGACAGAAGGCCGTTACAGTTAAACGCAACTATTCTAAGACGAGTCATGTTTGTTTATTTACGTCCTCTCCTACCGAGGGAGGGGTATTGGAGTGACGACACTGCGTTCTCGAGACGCGCTAGACGTTCCGCGATTGCATTGATCTTATCAAGTTTACTCATGATCATATCGATTGATCTCTCGAGGTCTAATAATGACATAGTTTCGACTTGACGTTGATTACCATTTTGGACTTGATTACCTGGCGCATTGTTTACAGATTTCTTACCTGAGATTCTATTAGAGTAAGAAACACCTTTTTGGATTTTTGAAGCCTCACCATCGAACTTACCCTTGGGTTGCTTCTTTTTTGCTAGTTCGGCCTTTCTATCAGCCGATTCTTGCTTGGCCACAGGACAGCCTCTATAGCTTGCCGGATGTTGCTCATTGCAATTTGCACATACCGGCTTTTCAATGAATTTTCTTGAAGGGCACGCCGAAGATAGGTGAGGACCCGCGCACCTTACGCATACAGGGTGTTTATAACATCCGTTTTTTGTGTGTCGGAAACCTTGACAACGAATGCATTGGGGTACAACAGTTGGATCAACCTTGAGCGGCTCAATTTTAACCCTAACGTTACAGATAGAATTGATCTTGAAAATTTTTTCAATGTCAGTTCCATTGGCAAAAGTCAAAGTGAAAGTTCCAATTGGAACTTTTTTGATTTTAATTTGGGTCGTATCACCTTCCTTAATCTCTTTCCTCTCTTTTATTATCATCTGATCCACTCTCAAAATGGGAAATTCTTTGGTTTTAAGGTCCTCCAAAATTTCTTCAGAGGAGTTAGAAAAGTGAAGGCCGCGAACAATTACTCGAATGGGTCGTGTATTCTTATTCTCATAGGTATAAAAATTAACTTTATTCGCTTCGAGAGTAGCTCTGATGGCTCTATAAGTGTCATCATTACTAGAGATAATTGAAAAAATTTCATTGTTGATAACTTTGACGAACCAAGAGTCCTGTAAAATAGGGGGTTCGGTAACAATACTAGATATTAATCCCTTTATTTCGTAAATGGATTGCATACCTATAATTTTGATTGGAGGTGGCTTAAAAATCTTACTGGGCTTAACTATTGGAGTTTCGTCTCCATCCGATGTGGTTGCGGTCTCCTTCTGTTTGCCATCCTTGTCAACAGGTTGTGTCCCTTTTGATTGGTTGGCTGCAGTGATATCGTTAACAGGGCGGTTTTTCCCAGCTGCAGAGTCATAGGCGAAGTTTTTCCTAGCCTTCTTCTTTTGAGGAGCTGAGGTAGAGGGTCCACCTTTGGTATCCTTAGCCGGTTTAATTGGGCTGCTGAGCAGTTTCCTTTTAACACGAGATAGAGTTTTCCTAACTTCAGGGTCCTTAGGGAGAAATACATCTGCATCGTCATCATCATCATCACCATTTTCCCCGGACTTTTGTAAAACAGCAAAAAAATTGCCTTGAGTCGGGGCAATAAACTTGTTTATAAGAGGCTGTTTTGGGTCTGGGTTGGTCCTTTGAGGTTGAGGTTTAGAAGTTACCAAAGGTTGAGAGGGTTGTACCTTGGTATTGGATTGGTTCTTAATGGCAAGCTCAAGCTTATCCATTCTTGCTTTTAGTAAGTCGTTCTCCGATTTGATCGAGACATGCGCTTCTAAGAGAGATTTAAGAGAATCTTTGACAACTTTGTATTTGCCAAAGATTAGATCTTTTGAGGTTGCCTCACTTAGGGTTATCTTATCGTTAAGGACATTGTTTACCTTACCGATTATATCGGAAGAAACTATTGTTTCGTCTGTTTCCATAGACGTGGAACTCATTGTTGGACACAACAACACTGGACACTTAAAACGGAAAGTCTATACAAAGTATTTGAAAGTTCTACCAAAATGTTCTAGAGACATGGCTAGGGCCTAGGGCCCTAGCAGAACAGGGATTTTGTGCACTTTAGTTCATAGTTAGGTCAAATAAACACAAAAATACACTTTTAAGAAGCCTAAACGTGGCTAAAAAGCCTGTCAGAGCGATTACGTAACAAACGAGAGGAGCACTGTATCAAGCGACTAGCTCGGACGGCTTGTCAAACGCGACTCATGTATTAAAGTGTGAAGTCATTCCTAATAGATGAGATATTTTAAAGGAGAAGAATGATTCTCCTTTCTCATGGCAAGCTAAAACCTTAATTTTTTCATCATTTACACTTAGTTTGTACCTGACTAGAGTTTTAAGTATGGCAATCATTATTGAGTCTCAAAAAGCCAAGCCACATTGTGTTTGAGTACATTAGAAACTAACTGACGTTTGTATGAATTGTATTCCTATTTTCGACTTCCACCACCACCCAGTCCATCCAACAAAGAGTCAATGCAAGAACCTGCAATCTGCACTGTCCAAAAAGGATGGATAGAACACTTCTAATTAAAGCAGTGAGAATGAAAAACTGGGAAAAATTAAAATGTTCAAAAAACTGCACAGTAGGTGGAATGGTCAGTGTTAAAAAGCTGTTTAGTGCCAAAATAGGTGTACGGAAAACTCCAAACACTAAATTGCAATGGATGCACTGGAAATACGCATGGATGCGCTACTGTGCAGTTTAATGAGTCCCCTGAACATTGACATTTTTTCATCCTCACTGATTCAATTACAGCCCTCAAAGCAACCATAGAGACAGAATTTTGAAGTGCACATGTTTACTGAGAAAGAAAATATTGCTGGGTTAAAGGAGAATTTTTCCATTACAATTTTTTTATTTCATCATTAGCCTAGTTTTACGAAATTATAACAGGAAAGTACTCTTTTGATCTAACTATAGGCAGCTCTGCAAGGGCCAGCAAAAAGGAAAGTAATACCAAAAGATTCAAAATGGTGCGGTTATACCGTTGCAGAAATTTGTACCCCACAGAGCTCTCAACGCATCCTATTGATCGAGGCTTGTAGCCATCTACCACGTACTCCCTCTAACTTTACTTTGAATGATTGGCCAGTGCATCTTGTCCCTGTATCAGTACACGCTGGAAAAAATTAATGTAATAGGCCCTAATGATTTGATTGATTCTACAATTAAAGCAGTATATTTCAGAATTCAGCTTTTATTCAGTTTCAATTCAAAAGTTTCTCAGCAATTCTTATTATTTCTATTTCTGCATGTTCCAGATGGGCAAAGAAAATTTGAAATCCCAAATAAATTGGGAAGCATTGTTGGCTAGTCGAGTGCCGATCAGCTTTGACTTCAACGTCATGGATCATGTACCTGATGGTAATTACACCCATGTTCTTGTGGATACCTCGGATTCTTCTTCGCTTCAAAATTTTCCGCAAGATCCACCTTTTCAAGATCCAGTTTTTGAACTTGACAAAACTAGTTCCTCTGCTCTGCCTCTACAAGACTCAATTCTTCAAGATCCAGTTGCTGATCTTATCTAACCTACTTCTTCTAGTCTGACTCTACAAGACTCGATTTTTCAAGACCCTGTTGTTGAGCCTACCAAACCTAGTTCTTCTATTTTACAAACTTCTCCTCTATCGTCTCAAAATTCGGTTCAAATTGACTCTCCTAGATTGAAAAAAAAAAAACATATTAATAAAAGACAAATGAAAAAAATGGCCGCAGATGCAGGGTCCAATAAATTAATGAAGCCAAATCCATGCTGTGATAATACTTCCTGTTATAAAAATTCTAAAAGCATTCTTGAAGAAGGTAGGAAAATAATTTTTGTTGAAAACCATGGTCTCAAAGACTATAACTCAAGGAAGAATTGGTTGTTGATTTGTATGAAGCAGGTCCCTGTGAAAAGGCATAGAAAGTAGGGTGGTGAGTAGGGTGTCCCACTTTGAGGGTCACCTCCGAATTTTGATGATGGTATCCTCTGAATCGTTGACCCCACTCATAAAAATAAGATTGCACTAAAGAAAAAAATTCTAAAAAAATTTTTAAGGGTTGCGCAGGGCCAAAAACCACCCCCCGGAATAGGGCAAAATGCAGAATTTTGCCCATTTTGACGATTTTTTTAAACAACATTGTAATTGAGCAAGGGCTCTGAAAATTTCACAGTAAAAGCATATGATAGGGTACTTTAAAGAAAAAATTTTGTTCATGTCATCATGCGTTTCCATTTTTTGCTATAAATCCTCAAAATCGGCTAAAAACGCGAAAATTTCAAGACTATGCACATTTTTTTTTCTGCCGATTTTTTCAGTTGCTGCAGTGTAATTAAACACGAGACATGTCATTAATTGTGATTTGACATTCACTTTAACCGAAATTCATTCCTTGATTAGGCCCGCCCCCCCCCTCTTTTATTTTTTAGGTAACTCCAGCGTTGCCAAACTAGCAACAGGTACATAAGATTTTCTTTTTTTTTCCATTGAGGTTACACATGTTTTTTAAAATTATGCTTACATATTTAATGTTTCATTGAAGTGGTACTTACTCCTAAAAAATAAGAAAAAGCGTAATGTGGAATTTGTCTAACAAAAATTGTATTCTATCAAAAAAGTTATTTACAAAAATTGATGGGAATAGACCCTAACGGTAAATTCATTGTTTGTCTCTTTTCAAATATTTGACTACTGACGATTTGGTAATGCTAGGGAGTCCTTTTCTTTGATGTTCTATAACTTGTAATGCAAATTGCAGTTGTTTCTCGTCAGGCGTAATATCACAAAATATAGAGATCAATGCGACACCTCTCTCCGCATGGTCATTTGTTACTTTCAAATGCTTACAAATTGATAGCCCCTTTTGAAAAGCTTCATTTTTGGACCAAATTCGAGGTGGAACTTTCTAAAAAGAAGTGTCAATACCTAAGCAGGTGAAGAAATTAATTGATTGTTTTGTTATAAAATCAGCCATAGTATAGGATGAAAATTCATTTAATTCTGTGACATCCTTTACTAACCTATTGAGGTAGTTGTCATTGCCTTCTTTATTTTCTAAGGCTTTCACCATTTTACTTTTTACGCTATAAGGGACTGATTCATCAAGAAAAGACAGAGGTGCCAATTCGTCACTAAGATACCATAAAGGTCTCGAAAAAGTGGTCAAAGCTACCTCTGATATCCTCTTATCAATGCCTCTGTGTTCAATCAACTTTTTTATAAAGGGCAAATCATTTTGAGGGGCACCTATTGGTACCTGACACGAGTACCATGCAAAAATATACACTTCAACGATGAATAAACAAATTCTTCGCAGGCCTTTTAATTCAGGATCGGTTAACTCGAACTGATGCCGAAACAGCCACAACCTCAGGCAGTAGAGAGCCTACGACGTCCACCTTGCATGGGAGTACACCCCCGGTGCTCTAATTGTTATTGATTTTGTGGCACTGAGATCTAGAAGCATTAGGATCAGTTGTAACAGGTCTTTGTAATCCTCCCGTGGTTGAAAATCCTGCACAAAAAGGTTACAATCCTAAGTATGAATTCATGAAATTCAAAGGTAAAATTAAGAAAAAGGTCAAACCCATCCTCACTCTTTGCAATGTTGTGTTTTATGCGTCACAATAGTATGTTCTACTCTTGATCATTATTTAAACTTTCCTACTCTTTGAACTCACTGATAAAAAAATAATGTACTTGCCTCAATGCATAATTGTTTACTGTCAACCAATGAGCTGTCCTTAAAATTCAAATGATATTGAAAATCAAATCAAGTTTCGTTAAGATATAAATTCAAAATTCGTATTATAATCAAAATTAAGTAACTGGAGACCCAACACCTAAAAGAATAGTGGACATTAAATTAGTGCAAATTATGTATACACTCACCTTGAACTGAGTTTTTACAAATTCGAGTATTTTAATTCAGTCCTTTCCGAGTCTTTTCTTCATATCTTGATCTGTTGAATAAATTTTGACATCCGACTTGTTGATTTCTGGCCAATTCTGTTGAAACTTTTTGAAAAGCTCTACTTCAGGACTTGTTGTCTCACCCAGACACTCTTTGTAAGCATCTCCTAAAACCAGTTCCAAAATGTGATGGCGGCAGGCTAGGTACAACACATAATGGTTTAGTTTCTTTTGCAGAACGACCCTGCAACCTTTCACTTTGCCAGTATTGGATGCTGTTGTGTCAAAATCCCAACATTTTACTTTTTTGACCAAATTCCACTCTTGAAGGACATCATGAACAGCTTCTGCTTGACTGACACCCTTTGAATCCTTTAAGGGAGGAATAGCAAGTAGTTTGTCGACATCTTGACCTGTAACCAATATGGCAAGTCTGTCTTCTTTCTGTTTGCCGGTGAGGCTGGGCAACAATTTACCGTCCCAGTGTACTACCAAAGGAGCAGAGGGTGCAAATTGTTCCTTGATGGACGTCGCAGCTTCTTTACGAATCTTTCTTCTTTGACGATTCACAGCAGATTTGCTTATATGAAGTTCCTCGGGGCTTATGCCCAGCGTAGGAGCAGTTGATGCAATTATTCCAGTGGTTGCCCGTGCACTAACTTTATTTCTATCCAAGAAAGATATCACAGATTTATTCAAAACTTTCCTTCTAAGCTTCATAGGTGGTTGTGATTCAAGAGGAGTAGGTGCTTTTCTTTTCAGCTCACGGTCACTGTTGGAAGAACTTTCGGTATTTTTTTGAGAATCTGACAATGAAGTTGAGGCATTTGATGGCGATTCAACAGTTTGGACAACTTGCTTTTTTGAAAGTGCTTCCTTTTCTGCAAATTTCTGGTACCGAGCTTTGCGCTGTTTTCTTACTTTCCTTTTTCTGGAAAATAGCATCTTTGGAAGCGAAACTTCCCGGTCTTCCAGGTTTTCTCTGTTGCAATAAAAAATCCCGATCCTCTTTAAGTGTTATCATGTTCAATGCATTTTGGTGTGCGATGTTGAAAACATTATCGAGGGAATTTTTAAAGTCTGACTCAGCTGTGATTTGCTTTACAGTTCTTCAATGTTTATTTTTCCTTAATGCCGTCCACTTTCCATGAAGTTTCAATATCTTCCGATCACAGTTCATTCGATCTATTATTGGAATATTGGCTTTAGCCCAAAAAACCATGAGTTTCTTAAAAACTTTCTTCGCAATTTCAGAAGCACTTTCATTTTTTCCATGCACGTTATATAAAAGAAACCGCAATACTTGATCGATACTAGGTAGTTTAACGCCCGTAATGTCACGATCATAATTTTTCAACAAGTACAATTTGTGTCTCTTTTGTAATCCCGGCGGCATTCTTAAAAATTCACTAAATCATCACTAACTTTAAGAAAGAAACTTGAACTGTCACAATTCTGGCGTCTTCACCCTTTCAAGATTTTACCGGTACTAACGAGAGATATGGGATTCTTTCCAGCTCCCAGAATCGGCGACGCCAACACAGAGGCGTGGGACGCAGGGGTGCAGTTCCAGGCTTATCAATCAAGTCTGCCAAATTCACAAGAATCCGCGAAGAAAAGCTAATTAAGCCATAATTATGCCGCATCGGTAGCAGAAACGAGGAGATTTCGCAGAGATTTGGCATCAAAGTTCAACCCTGTTTTGACTGCAATATAACTAGACAAAAGAAGCCGAGCCGAGCGGTCGGCCAACGGGCGACGTTGGCTTTGACAGTCAACCCTCCTTTCTCCTCCCCCTCTGCCGCGCCATGCCGAAACTGCTGTACGCTGTTTTAAAGCAGGCAGAGGCTTATGCTTGTAAGTATTCACATTTACATTAGCCCATACGACATCAATAAACCTTAAATACCTCGAACAATAACATTAAGATAAAATATAAGAAAATTGCATAGTCTTGAAATTTTCGCGTTTTTAGCCGATTTTGAGGATTTGTAGCAAAAAATGGAAACGCATGATGACATGAACAAATTTTTTTCTTTAAAGTACCCTATCATATGCTCTTACTGTGAAATTTTCAGAGCCCTAGCTCAATTACAATGTTGTTAAAAAAAATCGTCAAAATGGGCAAAATTCTGCATTTTGCCCTACTCCGGGGGGGTGGTTTTTGGCCCTGCGCAACCCTTAAAAATTTTTTTAGAATTTTTTTCTTTAGTGCAATCTTATTTTCATAAGTGGGGTCAACGATTCAGAGGATACCATCATCAAAATTTGGAGGTGACCCTTAAAGTGGGACACCCTAGTGGTGAGTCAAGCTGCTCCTTTAATACAGAATATAAATTAAACATTAATGGTGTTGAACAAATTGTTGGTCCTAAATATTTATGTGCCCCCTTAGATGTCAGCCTAATGGCTCCGCCACGTTCTGAACACAAGTTCCTTTGGCAATCACGCCAAAACCTATGCCAGAGGTAAACATACACCTCCCAACAAAGCTGAAACTGATTGGATTAGGTATGCCAAACAATTCATTGACAGTAATTGAAAAGCCAAGTTTTTGAAGTCATCCACTGCGGTGTTGACACCCTTGGTTTCTTCCACCTTCCTTTCATCAGCCAGTGTGACGCACATTTGCACTCGTTACTTAACATGAAACTCTGATGAAAGCGAGGTGGAAGAAACCAAGGGTGTCACTACCGCGGTGGATGATGTCAAAAATCCGACTTTACAAAGGGCGATATCTTGGTTAATATTAAATGTAGAAAGTTGTGGTTTGGACGGATCTCATTAATTTTACCTCATCTACAAGAATTGAGTATCAAAACACGATTCTGTGACTAATGCATCTGACCTATTAATATTATATCTCTATAAGATATTGTACCAACTTTGTTAAGGATGCCTTTTGATCCTCTCTGAACTGTAATGTATTATATGTACCTGTTAGTATGTAGATCCGATGCTCCTATGAGGAACTGGGGGCTTCTTTGATGGATGCTTCTTGATCCTTTCTTACCTTTGATTTTTTATCAGTACAGTAAACAAACATTAATAATTATTGAAAGAACTATGATCAGTATTATATTTTATAATTCTTATTTGTTGATTACAAATGATGCTTTTGTTGGAATTTGTATTATTTTTCTGAGAGTTTCTATTTTCTTTATCAATCCTTACTCTGTTGGAAACTTCATGGGTAGAATGCTACAAGTCAACTGTGAAAAAAATTTTAAAATGTTCACCTCTCTCTGTTATTTTTATAATTATAACTATGTGTTACCTGTGATCAATTCATTCAAAAAGAGTGTCCTATGAAATTGTTCCTAGCTCTGAAAATCAATGAAAGCACATTTTTTGAAACGCGCAGTCATGTTTGTATGTTGATGCGATGCTCATATGAAGAATTAAGTGCTTTTTGGATGGATGCCTCTTTATCCTCTCTTACCTCTGATTTTTTTATAAGTACAGTGAACAAACGATATTAATCATGAAAATAACTATTAGTTCTATGTCTTTTCATCCATTTTGGTTGATTACAAATGATGCTTTAGTTGGAGTTTTTATTATTTTTCTGAGAATTTTTATCTTCTTATATGGATCACATTTTGCAAATAGGAACTAGCGCAAGTACAGTGTTGTAAAAATGTTGCTTCCTCATATATATTGAAGCAATCTCCCAGAACAGCAAATTACCTTGGCTTCTGACGGAAAAATTGTTAATTTTAAGGGAAAATAATTGTGTAAATTTTAATACTGTACTTACATCAAGTATTTTTAAGAGAGAAGGAGAAGTTGCACGGTTTTTAAAACACTGTAACAGCGCTGGTTATTTTTTGCTAAATGTGATCCATACAATAATCCTCTCTGTGTTGTTTTAATAATCATAACTATGTGTTACCTGTAATCAATTCATTCAAAATGGTTGGTTACTTATTTCTCCTTTCTGTTGGAAGGTATTATTTGAAGTGACTGCCCGTAGAAAGGCGTATTATAAAACTGTTAGGTAGTGCCTTTTTGATGGATACTTATTGATCTTTTCTTACCTGTAATGTTTTATTTTGTCACTTCCCGGCGAAAGTATCACAAGCGCCATCCCATGTTTAAAAATTTCCGCTGCCATTTTATTTTCTTACAGAGAAATTGTTCAACGAAGCTGTCCGAAAATTTCGCTTGGTGCTACCGATTAAATTCAGTAAAATTTTCAAACAGATTCAACCAACAACTTCTCTGTAAAAAAACAAAATGGAGGCAGAAATTTTTAAATGTCGTGTGGCCCTTATGATACTTTGCCCGGAAGGTGGCAAATGTACCTGTGATCGATTCATTCAAAATGGTTGATTCTATTTTACTTATTTCACCTTCTTGTCTGAAGGTATTGTTTGAAGAGATAGCCTGTGGAAGGGCATATTATAAAATTGTTTTTAAAGTTATTTAATGATAAACGAAAATTTTTTATTCAAACTATAAATCTCTGACTTAATCTACAACTGAAACTCAATTATACAGTAACAGTAACTTTGTATAGTGCATTTTATCTTTAGTTCCTTATTGTGTTCAATCTGTTTTTCTAAATCTGAGAGAAATAATTTTCATTTTTTGATTTTCGTACCTGCATATTTATAATTTTCCTGCATAAAATGCAATCTGCCGTGTGATACTGTTTCTGGCTGTTAATTAAATCATAAGCTCCTCTTTGTATTCCTAATAATAAATGAATTTTTATACAACTATACTATGTGAAGTTTTTAGTTTTACTGCAAGCCCTCTTTTGCCTTCTGTAAGCTTCTAATTTTCAAAGGTCTTAACTATTTGATTGAAACAAGAAAAGGAGAAGAAAACAAGTTTCAATCTGTTTTCTTTGAAATGTGAGATATTTGGAGAGCTAGGCGCAAGTTCAGATTTTGAAAAAAAAAAATAAATAAATTAATAGGTAATCCAAAAGAAAAAGAAAGGTTTAAAGATAGTCATATTGGATAATCTAATGAAGCTAGTCGCAGTGTGACAATTTTTACAGTTAAACATCAAAGCATCTTTTTTAAGCTGCATAATTTAAGGTCAAAATGAATGTTGACCATTTGGTGCCATGAAATTTAGAAATTCAGACTCATTTTTCTCAAACGAGTAAAAACTGCTTCTTTGTACCCTGACCTCCAAGGATCCTTAAAAAACTTGAGTCCCTTTATTTCAGTGGAAAAACACTTTGAGAATACAAATACGCTAGAAGATGGGTGGAAAATTAGCATTAAGTGCGTTTCTCCATAATATACTGAAAATGTTTAAAGATACGTCCCCCCAAATCCCTCAATTTTGAGAGATGATCAGCTGGTCTCGAATTTTTTGGCAGCACGTACTAAAGTGCATATCATTTTCTATGCTGCTCTTCTCAATTGATTTTGATTGCCAATAAAAAAGAAAAAAATTTGAGGGGGGTAATTATTTTCTGCAACCATCAGCCTATCCGTCAAATGCAGCTTTTGACCTTTCGATAAAGGTCCGGGAAAAAGGACCAGCATTTCTCGTTTCACATATTTTGAGAGTGTTTCACGCCAATTTCTATGGAGTTTAGTGTTTTGAATTTTTTTTTTTATATCGCATTTATAACTCCGGATCTCTTGGCTCATTTAATGTATTGCCGAGTCGTCCTTTTAATGGTCGGTGGGCCCTTTTTGGAAATAGGTCCGGGAAAAAGGACCATCATTTCTCGTTATACTTATCGATGGTGTAAATCAGCAATCACATTGGTAACTCATTTGTGGTGTCTGAAAATCTCCACTTCTATGTTATTTTTTTACAGGAGAACAAATTGACACCATTCCTTGAAGTTTTTGCAGAATTTTCTTTGCACAAAAAAGAAAAATCATGGCAGTTTTAAATAATTGCCGTTAAGTAGTCTTTTGTTTAAAAAATAAAGTATGACAGGAAGTCTGCGACGTCGCAAACCGAGTTATGTGATTGCCGACTTACACCGTCGTTTTTCATATTTAGAATTCCGGATTTCGCTGGCCAGCTCGTACCGACCTACGTCACAGGGTAAACAAACCTCAAGATACAAACACCTCCTTTTCTTTCTCTATGAGTCTTTCTCCTGATGTGGGTCAAGTTCGACAGCTAGTTCTACACATTATTCACCCTGCTGGAATCTGAAATGGATTCTGGAAATGTGACCAGAATTGGCCGCGTTCATTGGCTATTGGCTGTTGGCCTTGACAGTTCCTGGCGGGCGTGGATAGGAATAAAAGGAACAGGTCGAACCGGAAACAAAAGTCTAGCCGGAGACCGGATACGGAAATCAAGTCGGAAACCGGAAACAGGTGAGACAGGCCTACCGCATGGCACGCTGAAAGACCCCCCGAGCGGCAATCGCACAACGCACAAGTAATTTCACGGAAAGTGATATGGAAATTTCGAAAAGTTTCTGAGATTTCGTGATAAATAGCCTAAATTTTCAATATCAGTAGAAAGGCGGTATCGATAAGGGACGTTTTTGGACTAAAAAGGTTATATACAAGGGATAGGAAAATTATCGGAAATTTCCGTGAAATATTTTATGAAATTTCAGAAAGTTGTAAAATTATAAAAACACAAAAACACGAAACAACTTTTCTAGGTCTGAGTATGCGACACACACGAAAAAAACACCAAGAAGCAAAAACCATTTGCATTTCATTAAATTTCTTATTTAATTTCGAAAAATATTTTGCCTTATCTTTCATATTTTTCCGAAAGTTCTTGAGATGTTTCACATAAAATTTCAAGATTTTATTTTTCATGAAAAATTGCAACCCTGTTTTGGGCCCACCCCGGATGAATTTCCTCAACTCTACGACTTTTTGCTCATGAGCGTTCTGCCCACCCAAAAACCAGGGGCTTCAATGAGGCTTTGTAGAGGAATTGTTGACTGTTGCCTTTTAAAGATCTTCGGTCCGAAGATCTTTGAAGGTAACCGATGCGTTGGGGGCATATCAAAGATTAGATTTTGAAATTTTCAATGAATTTCGCGCAGAAATGGCTGGGAAATTAAAGTATTAGCGCCAGTTTGAAGGCCCCAGCTTGTAGGTGGGCTGGACGCTGTTGAGAGCCTATATTTTGCGGAATATATCATGATTTGGTCATTACCAATCTCTTTTCATGTGTAATACTGACCTAAACATGGGGCTGGAGGCAGATTTTGGCGACGGATGCACATTTTTCAGTGTTTGGCAATTAAACTCGCATTTTTCGCCGATGTGACCTCAACTTAGAGAGCATTTTTATGAGCTTGGGCATTCATTCCAGAGAAAATCATTGGCACCATCGCGTGTTTCTGGCAAAATTTTGCACTAAGAACAGAACTTCAAATGCTAATCCCTGACGCATGCAAGAGCTTCACCCCAAATGAAATATATTTTAGATCAAGCCAAAATTGAAAAATTTACGCCAAAAAATTTAGGTAAAGCCAATGATCACAATTGAGTTGAGAGCAGACTCATCATAAGACTCCTTGTATCAAACTTAAGTACTGCATTTCGATGATGTAAGTCCGCAACTACATATCCCCGTTTGCGATGTGACTGACTTCCTGTCATACTTCAATTTTTACATGGAAAACTACTGTAATGGAATGAGGCCATATCACCTACAGTTCTAGGGCCGCATTCCATTATGCTCTCTGGCTCATTTGGTCCAAAAGCCATCAGTTTCGCAAATGCAGGCTTAGGCGAGCATCTTGATGTTTAGAGCATCTATCTTGTAGCACCGATTATCTCGCAATCACGCCTCTGACATCATAGCTCGGTCGGACGTTACAAGAAATATACTCCTGATCTCCGCAGCGCGACGTCGTATCTTCGAGGCAGCATTTAGAGGTATCACCTAGCCAGTGTATCTAGTGTATATCGTTTGTATTTCATCGAGAGATAGATCAGTCTCTACCATTTGACTAAGTGCGTTGGATCCTTTCATCCCCCCATTACACGGCATTACTCAACGGCAATTCTTAAAAATTGCCGTGATTCTTCTTCTCTGTGCAAGAAAAATTCTACGAAAATTTCAACCGATGATGTTGATTTGTTCTTCTTTAAAAAAATGAAATAGGAGCATTAGGAGGATTTTTAAACACCGCAAACGAGATACGTTGTTGCAGTCTTACACCGTCCATTTGCGTTATACTGTAAGTTGAAAATCCTCTACTCACTGCTAACGAACTTAGCTCCGCAGATATGTCAAGGGATAACCATCTTTCAAATTTGTAAATTAAGCTTTAGTTATTTGTATTATATTCTTCTGGGATGCGCAGAGAAGAAAGGAGACAGGGAGATGCTTTTAAATGGCGAATCTTATTGAGCAAGCTATTAAAAAAATCACGATCTTTGGAACCAAACCTCATGAAGAGGATAATTCATTTTTTTCTGTTTTACTGACTCAGAAAGAATAAAAACAGGTAAGTAGCTAGGAGGTTCTTTTCTGCTTTTAGAGTAATGTGCTGAAGTTGAGATAGCCTGACACACCCTTAATTTCTTTTTTAGTAGAATCAACCCCAAAACATCCTCAGGAGTTCGCAACCATGAGGAAGGCGAGAGGGCTCTGATAGAAAATTTGCTTGTTCTCTGATTAAAATATCTTCAAAACACTAGTTAGCAATCAACCAAGGAACCTTCAAACCAAAAATTGAAACATAGGATTTTTCCCCTCGCTTAAAGGACATTTTCACTCACAAACTGACAAAATATTTCGAATTAAACCAAAATTATGATTATTTGAACTTTGCAGTTTGAAAAATGCAGTTAAGAGAGGACGCTTTGGAATAGTTTACAGTGCATAGTTAAAGCTTCAAGTTATCAGACTAGGATGCAACTTGTCTCTCTACACTGGTAAAAAAATGACTGTTACTGCTTGAAACTCTTATTCTTTGGGATCTTGAGGCGGGCTTTCCTGTCGGAAATTTATATTCCAATTTATTCGCGTCACTTAATAAAAATCGTCCATCAAAAGTAATTGCGTCAGGGCATCAAAGTCTTTTTCCTGACAGTCAACTTAAATTGTTGAACTTAATTTAGAATTCTTCAAGGTGAGTTGATTTAAAAATATCTTTGTATCCTTGCCCTCTCAATTTTCACCAATATGGGTTAGAAATAGGTCAGAGATTACAGAAAAGTTAAAACCAAACTTTGGCCATTATAAATATCTATAATTAAACGCAAATAATCGTAAAAGTTGCAATGACACTTTAAATTAAAATTACAAACATGTCGCAATTATTAACACGCACGTACAATACAAGTAACTTATTGATAGTAATTTTACAATGTACAATCATTATGTGATAAAATGATCAATCCAATCCTAGTATTTATATGACTAAGTATCCTACTTACAGTCTGAGATGATTATAGAGATAGTACTCTTAAACAATGTAAATTAAAAAAAGGGGCAGGAAGTATATCAGCAGAACAACTATTAAGAGATGTGATATTTAAAAATGAGGATATAACATTGGAAGATACAATAAATGAAGTCTATGATCAATTTTCACTTTTATCGCAAAGAGATTCCTAGGTTAGATAAAATTTACGCAAAAGAGAGAATAGGAGAGTGGAAGAAAGAGAAAACATGAACATGAATAAGAAAAACTAATTGTGGAGACAAATGGTTAGTAAAGATCAAGAGCAGTTGATGGGGAAAAAAAAAAAAAAAAAACTGAGAATGTTTGTAAAATTGGGAAAAATGAGATTCTTGTGGCTTTCATTGGTGGGCTTCAAATTATAGTCCAGGAGTTAGTGATGAAAATATTTTGATCAGTTTTGGACAAGCTACACATGCATGAGAAATGAGGTAAAATAAAATATGGCTTACAGGTATAAAAGAAAACAATAATTATCAAATCTTTGGTAAAATCAATTCCTTATTATCACCAGGCTCATGATAAAATGAAATTTAAGAGAATAGTAACCAAGCCCTGTTTCAGAATTAAATTGCTTTTAAGCAGTTGAAAAAAGAAAATTGCGATTGTAATACATTTTTAAGGACTAATGCATATCAGAGTGGCATCTTTTCAATATTAATTTCCACATATTGATTTATGCTTGGTTGTAAGTAATTTTAGTAGGTTTTATCACAAGAATGACACCACAGTTTTGGAAAAAGTTAATTGTTTGAATTAAATGTGACCACTGACTGGCCATACAGAGTAGATGTATAGCTCCCAAAAACTAAAATATCAGATAAGGGTACCACTGCTTGGACAGGTGCTGTCGTTTTAATGAGAATGCAACCCAAAATTGACATTTCTATGGCATCTTGAAGTTATAGAACAAAAAAAGGACGATTTAGAACAAATTATGATTTAATTTTTAAAAATCAGTTGCCTGGCACTTCTTACTGAGAGGGCTCCATATGCTATCAATGCGCCTGTAGCAAACTTTAGCTAGAGCCAAAAGAAGAGATGTCTCTTATGGAAAATGGCTTAAAAATTGCAATGAGCGTATTGGGAAAGTCTAATATGCACTTCTAACTTTACAATCTGCAAGAGAAATTCGCGTTTTTCAAGCTTCCTGCATCAAAAATTAAACTCTTGCACAGGTGAGCATTTTGTGAGAGGAGTCAGTCCATCCAACCCTTGCGCACTAGGATGCTACACAATATCCGACATGGCTGATGCTTCTGCAAGAAAATCGTGAGGAGGCATCACGGCCTTTATCAACGCAAGGAAAATGTAAATATAAAAACGGCGCTTGATAAAATACCGTCTCGTTTTGACGGATAAGCATCAGCCATACAGAATATTGCATGGTATCCTGGTGCACAGGGTTTGGATAAACAACTCTGACGAATTGTTTACCGGTGCTATAGTATCGATTTAGGAAAGTTCAAAAAAACACAAATTTCTTACGCAGATTGTGAAGTTAAGAGTGCAATTCAGACTTCGCCAATGCGTTCACGGTGATTTTGGAGGCATTTTCTATGAGAAACAACTCTTAGTTTTGCTCTAGCAAAAGTTTGCAACAGGCCTATTGGGCAAATAACTAGCTGTAAATTGTTGAAAATTTCCTGAAGGAGTGCTAGATGTGTTTGTTACATCAGGTGAATGGGTTAAGAAAAAAAAGGGAAAATTGAAAAAAGAGAGGAAAAAAGAAAAAATTACTTCCAAGCAAAATGGCACGATAAGTAAGTTTTACTCTTTTATAGCTGAAAATATGAGTACAGCTACAAAGTTGACAGCACTTCAAAGCTTCAAACAACAGACAGGACATTCCCACTTAACATTTAAGTTTGCTTTTATCTCCCCTGGTTCTAGTGGGTTCAAATTATTTCCAAAACGTTATGAATGGATTTGTATATATGACAAAGAAGAATCTACTATAAAATGCTGCTAAATTTGATCTATGATTCAATTTTGCAATACTCAGATCAAAAACAAGGATTAAAGTGTTTTTCCTCTTTCTCCACTTTGTTTTTCTTTTCTTTTGTTTTTTTTCTTACTCACTTTCCTGGGATTAATTTCGAAAGTTAAATATTTTTTGTCCACAGGAAAATATATACTTAACTTCATGATCTTATTTTTGTTACATAGGAGGGGTACTTTTGTTAAATAAAAAATCTTGATCATTAAAGGTGATTTGATAAGATTGACACATGCTGGGAAAAAGCTAATGTAAAAGTACCGGGTAAAGCGCTGATGAGAGTTTTGATTTCCTTTTGAACTACTTAAATGCATTTATCCTGTGGTCTAGGCAAATCAAATGCTTGAAAGTAATTGTTTCATTAAATTAATAAAAAAATAGTAGACACGGTGAACAGTCTTCCCTACAACGTAACAGCTTTCGATGCCTCTACATTATTAAAAAGAAACATGCAGGTAACTTTGACATTTCAGTAATTTACACATATTTACAATCTTTAAATTACTCCATTATTCACTCCTACTCTTAGTTATCATGGTGTTACAGGAGGGCAGAATAGAGAATTCAAGGGCATTTTTTGTGATTTTAACATTCAAAGTAATGGTAAATTTGATGCAGGGTCACTAAAAATTATCGACAAAGTAAAAAAATTAAAAATAAAACAAGATAAAAAATTCTTGTTGAGCACTAAGATAAGAAAATCTCAAATCTTGTGTTTGATATTTTGATTGACTTTGCTATGGAAGTTTTCTTGAAGAGATAGACTTTATAAAATGGCAGCTAGCTATCCACTAAAATTTTCAGACAAGGGAAGCAAAATCACACTATAGCCTTCAAATTGTCAAGGCTTTCGCAAGCATGGTCCAAAGATCTCTGAGACTGGCGGTACAGGAAGTTGTAGAGGAAGCTGTTATGAAGGACAGGTAAGCACTAAATAAATAAGATTTGCAGAAACGGTGCCAGCTGAAGCTGACATAATGGAGAGGCATAACTCTTGGTTCTTCAGAAGAAAAAAAAAAGCAACTAATTTTTGAGCAAATAGACAACTTCAGTCCATAAAAGGAAACACCCTCTGGAAAAATGAGGAGACTAAAAAAAGAGGAACAAGAAAAAGTTTTAAAAGTTGATGATGTTACATTGAAAGAGACTGATTACCATGTAATGAAAGGCTGGATAGAGATTACCTACACAAATGACAAACAGGATCTGTTCCTCCAAAGTTAAAATGATTTTTAGGATAGAAAATCATTAAAAATCTAATGAACAGAGTACAAGCACAGAGTCCTACACTTGTCTGATAAACACAGCTGTCGAAAGAAGAGTAATTGAATTTAAAATATTTGATACATAAATTGAAAAAACCAGTTTATAGGAGTTTTTTAAATTTGTTAAACCTTTCAGAAATTTAATTGGTTATCAATAAGCAGACAACCCATATCAAAATTTTTCAATTAACTTCCTTCTGCAAGCTTTCTAGTGAGGGACACTCATGAATAGGTTAGAAGTTACTTTACAAGGGGAAAATAATTAAAACATTATTATTTTGCAAACTTTAATTTTTAACTGGACAAAAACTTCCTGAAAGGCCGAACATCCCTGTGAAGATTCACTTCGTTGCTCTAAACAGAAAAAGTATTCCTTCTTATTAGACAATATTTTCGGTTTGTTATGATTTATCAGATTAGATGGTGCTTACTTTTAAGATCCTTGATCTTGGCTCACTTAACATAAATTTTTCTTGGGAGGGAAAGAAAAAAAAAAAAATTTGCAACCTGTGAGTAAACATAGGGCTTTGTTAAGATAACATCATGGTAATTCACTCATTTTAATTAATGTTCCCATTATCACAGAAGAATTGAGAGTTCTTAATTTAACCTGTACATCCAAGACCTTGACATTAATTGAGAGACTTCTCTATTCACAACCTAATTTGAACAAAAAGGAGTTTGACAGTTTCAAACTGGAGGAAAAAAAGAAGAGATAGTTAAAAATATAAAGTTTAAAAATCGATACCACTAGAATTAAGTTTCCACTATTTTAGCATCAAAATTAAGAACAGAGAGACTAAACCAGTAAGTGATACAGAAATATTTATGTACTTATACTTCGCATACACTCCATCATTTAAATATTTTAAGTTATTCATTTCCTCCAGCGCTTCATAGAGAGAGAAAGATTAAAGTTCAGCAAATTTTGTTTTTTGGTGAGATGAAATGAAAATATTCCAGCTCAGAACAGGATAGGGGGAGGGGGGATATACAAGATCTAAAAAACAGAAATATCACAATACATAGGTTCAAAAATAGTATTATGCACATAAGTGCTTTTTCTTCTTCCCTTTTGAAATTCTGATTCACCAACATGAGCTTTGAAGGGTTCTAACATGAATTTTCATGAAAATTCAAGGAGGACTGCACACAGACAGTGGACTAAGATCCAATCCCAAGCTTCTTCAAACTCGGCTCAAAAAGGGTGGCGAGCATGTTAATTTTCTTTAAATATGAGAAGCCCAATTCCTACATTACTTTTCCTGTATTTTTTTCTAGAAATCACTTAAATTTAAGTTGAGCTTCACTTACAGGAGACCAAAAAGAGGAAGATACATTGATTGACTACTATCCATACTTTGCGCTTGAAAAAGGCGGAAAACTAAGGGTCATGACAAAGTTAAATTAGAGTACAATAATTGAAAGTTCCCCATTAAACAATGCAACTATGTAATATTTGCTCATACGAGTATTTTGGGATAAAAACTAACATCGAAACAATTCATGTGTTTTAAAAAAAAATCTAGCCACAGAAACTTACAATAACACAGAGAAGCTTCCATTACAAAGCTAAAATTGATAGAAAATATTAAAATATACATCATCCTTATCACATATTTCTAAGCAAAAAAAACCATTGTTCTTAGAGCCTTACCTCACACTTCGATTCAGTATTTGTTCCATCAAGTTTTAATCAAATTAACAGCTTGCCTCTTATCGTTAGACAGCCAGAAATAATTCTGAAAACTTTGGAGCAGTTTTTTTGTAATTACTTGATTCTTTCAAAACTAAAACTAGAGAATACGCTTAGAAAATAGATACAAGATCTAGAGGGTCTGAATCTGTTGAGTTTGAACAAAGTTAACTTGGTCCTTAAAAATATCAATAAGAGCTGTACAGAATTTTCTGACAGTTATTGAGAAGATTCGGCAAAAGTTACATGAAAATTTAACATAAGTATTCAAGATAGAAGACGGGCAGCTTGTTTTGACATATTGGTGGACTTAGTTATTTAAGCCTCATTTGAGACCAGTAAATATTTGCTACATCTTTTAGATTTGATAATTCATTGCTAGAGCGAGAAAACACTGACTTCAGACTCTTTTGGCTCATTGACAGGCACGTCGGTGATTGAGCACTGAGCGGTAGTGTGTCCAGCCACCAACAAGCATATCCGTTAGACTAAAAATGTCAGGTGAGGCAATATAAAATTGCATACGAGTGAAATCTATTCGGAACTGGTTTTGACTTCTTTGGTTATTTACCGACTGGCATGGAACTGCGAGAAGGGAAAGAAATATCACAAGTCACAGCATAAAATCTAGCATTACTTATTCTATATTATCTCACAGCATTTTCCCTACACTAAAAGACAAAAGAATTTCTTTCATGGCTGAAACCCATCTCCTTTTGTTCAGTTCGTGAAGAGGTTCCAGTATTCTTGCAGAGAGCTTAGAGCAAAGACAATTATTTTATCTTTTATTTACAGTGAATTCTCTTCATAAGTTCATTCTCTACAGAGGAGTTTTCAACAAAAGTTTTTGTTAAAAAAAGAAGAAAAAACTAACTATATTATAAAAAGCTTGATTCGTCTTGTGAATAAGTAGACCAGTATGTCAAAGTCAGGTTTTCATTGTTTTTTCTTAGACGCTCTTGTAAATTTCGATTAAACTTTAAAGTAAAGAGTTATACAGAATATTACGCTTGTTTTCTGTTTTCTTTCCTTTAAGATAAATATTTTTTCTTGGTTCCAAGCAGTATTCTGAAATGCCTCAAAGTACAAACTAAGTTTTTTCGGCAGACAGCTTTTGCTCAATTTCTTTGTACAGTACACGTAGCTTCAAAATATCACAAAATTTTAAAGATTGAAACAAGCTCTCACTGTCTTTTTTTCTTCCCTGATCTAACTTCATGTCAGCTTACTGCATGTAAAATGTGGATACTTGCATGTAGGTATTCAACATACCGACTGTTAAACACGATAAGCTTTAAAAAGTTTTCCTGTTTGTGACTTCTGCGAACATTCTCCCAGACACATTGATGATTTACTCTTGAACGAGAGGTAAAAGTCTAAAAGTAAAAGTGTACGAAAACAATTCGATAACTGTTGAGGAACTTCTGGGAAAATTGTGGTAATATTGAGGCAAGGAATTACACAGAAAATGTTTGCTGTTCATCACTCTCCACAAGAATAATTAAAACCTAAAGTCATACACGGAAAAAAATAGGTTGTCTCTAACAGCTAATGCGGTATGGTTGAAGAGTAAATAGCTGTGAGAACCAACAAAAATAGTTGGATTCACCAGCCTTGTTGACCGATGTGACCAAACACAAATCCAATGTACCTATACGCCTAAATTAAATCCAACTGTTGCATCTTTAAGTGGTGCAACCAGCAATGTATGTTATCATACCCTCACAGCCAGCACAAATCTTATGGCAGATGTTGCTGTGGCTGCGATGGACGGGTTAACCATCTTGAAAAAGCTGAACTGGCCGTCACAAAGGCGACCCAACCGTTAGGTACAGTCAGCGCGGTGAGAGCTCCCGCCTGACTGAGCTGCGGTCCGGCATTTTTCCTTTGTCACTTAATCAGTTTACGAGCTCATCACGTTGCCGTTCGGAGTCTGTGTGCTTGGTTTTATTTATCTATATTAATCCATGTGAATTTACGCGTAATTTGCACAAATTCGTGTTTAAATCGTTTCTAAAGCTACCGTCTTCTCTTTAAATCTATCTGTTTTAACTTGTTCTCGGATATTCATTTTAGGGGGCTCCTGGCCCCCTATTTTCCATTAAAAGCCCTGAAAAATTGCAGCAATGACCGCTGTCCATTTTGGCAAAACCAAGCGGGCAGCGTAGCCCTCAAAATGGGTCACTTTGACATAAATGCTGGGCGCTGCGGCCCACGGTGGATCGAGTCATAGGGCAGGCCGGACATGGCACATCACGCGACTTGGTTTGCTTATTTACGTAGTGTTTTCGCTCATAAAACAAAGCAGGATACATGATTCTTACGTATTTTTCATCGCAGATTTCATTTTTGATGACTGTCTTACTGATTATTGGGTTTAGATACGTATTTTGGCACAATTCCAGATAAATAGAGAGATATTGTTAAACAACAGATAATAGTTTAAACTTTCTACACTCATTTTAATCGGAGTTTTAAGTGTTCGAGGGACTTTTCTCTCCGATAAAATGTTTAAATATCGTGTATAAAACGTTTATTACTCATCTATTTTACCCTTTCCCCTCCCCTCCCCCAAAAAATGAATTAAAAGAAATCCGAAAATTTTGAGAGGAAACAGAGGACCTCCTTTCTCCTTCATTCCTGAAGGGGCACCTCTTCAGCTTTCTTACAAAAGAAAATGATAATGGGGAAAATATGAGAGAAAAATACAAACCAAATACACATCAATCAACACAAATCAAACATTATCCGAGCCTTCCTAATTAAAGACCCCGCGAGTCACTACTGTACACTGTCTTTTTTTTATACTTGGGTATCTAATGGAGCTTCTTCGGCTTCATGATTGCTGCTGAAGCTCAAATTACCTCAATTTCCTCTATTAACTTCTAATTTTCCGAAAAAATTAAACATAAAAAAAAAAATCCGATGTCAAAAAAATGCAAGTTTTTGGGAAATAGTTAGGAGATAGAAAAGAATTTAGGCCATTTTTGACTTTAGCAGCAGGCAGTAGATGAAAGATGCTCCATTAGACACAAACTTGATATAATTTTCCCGTCTTTCCAGACGCAAAGCAAACAGATTAGTATCATATGCGTCGATTAGGACATTTGAGAGGAAAACCCCCGTTATCTGAAACAATGTGGACATTTTTTTAACCACGCGCGGCATGTTTTTCCATGTATTTTAGTCTCCTGGATTCGAAAATGACCTTGGTTCCTCTTCACCATGCACCAGTTTTGCGGAAAATCACATTTCCCGAAAAGTCCATTTTAAGTGGAAAATCTCAATTTTCCGGAAAAATGGTGGATGTAGGGGAAAAACCAAGGTCATTTCAGGGTGCGCTAAAAATTACGTATGAATCATGTATCATATGCCCAAATTTTCTTTGTTGCAAACCTGTAGAATTCAAATTCTCTCGAGCCACAATTATGCGAATTTCACTTTTCCAGAATCATTTGCGCTTTATTCCCAAAATGGCACTTTGGGGCAGCCAATTTTTCTTGATAATGAATCTTCAGGGAGCAGTTAACACTGCTATACCAAGGATTCCCTGAAATACGCGGAAATAGCTAGTTAAAAGTCTACTTTTATTATTTTTTTTATGGTTTTGAGGGAAGTACTTTTAAGCAGGAATACCGCGCGTAGAAATGACGATATTTTAAAATGTTATCAGTGAAATATATTCTACTTAAAGAGGAGAGTAAGCTTCCATTATCAGAAATTGTCATAAATCTACTGGGAGGAAATGCCAACCGGCAAACGATTTGTCCCGAAAGAGGCAATATTTCTCGAGTGCCGCCTGAGCCACTTTGGGAGGCTGTATGCGCTAAATTGGGATTGAAAAATTGAAAACCAATACCTGTATCATAAAATATAACTCTTTGGGAAGACTTTTACGTCAATGAAATGACTATTTGTGAGAAACGCCCATGTCTGACTTTTTGCAGGGTTCGATCCACCGTGCGGCCGAGCGCTCGGGTTGATCTAACCATCTTTGCAGGGCTGACCCAGCCGCGCGGCATGAAGCCAGCGTCACTACCTGCTGGTTGTCGATCTGCCCAACAAGTTGGTTGGCGCGGTATTCAGCTTTCGAAGATGGTCGAATCAACCATCTTCATGGCTGCACAAGACAACCTTTTTTTTCCGTGTACACATTTTTGTAGGTCAAATTCACATAAAATTCAAGATCAAAACCTATCTAAGTAATAAAAGTTTAAAACTCTAGTTAAAATTAGAGAATCTATGTACAAAAAAATAACTGCTGTGCATTTAGCAATCATACGCTGCCTTGCCATCAAAGAAATAATTTGATTGGAATTTTTTGCAGCGATTGCATTTTTTGAGAAACGTGGCAATAATTACGAGAGTATAACTACAAAAATCTTGTCTTGACAAAATAACACCAATTGGACTGAAAAGCTAGATTGGAATAGAGGCTTACATTTTTAGCAAGAAAAGAAATATTGAGATTCATATATTTACACAAATCTTAAATCAACTAAAAAAAATCATTAGAAATTAAAAGAAATTCGTTAAAGCACCCATTAGAATGACTCTCATCATTCACTGAAACATACGCTTAGACTTATCAAGCGCATCACATCAACACACCAATAAAACGGACAAAACAAGAACTCAGACATGAGGGAAATTATAATTTTGCAATTAAAGAAAATGTAGAGTAATATGTGTAACAGTATCAATAATACGGTTAAACTAGAGTAAAACTTTGATTAAGTTCTGATTTAATGTATCCATAAAGATATATTAGAAAACTAAAGCTTTTCCCTTGAAAAATAAAATGAATTACTGATTTTTAAAAATCAGTGAAATATAGTAATGACGATAATAACATCAAGGAACTAACAGCAGATTAAAATCTTAGAGATAGTAGATTTGAAAAACGATTGTTTGAGTCTGAATAGAGAGTAATTGCTTTTGAGAACATTAACTACAGGAAATCCACTGAAAAGAGTCTTTTCCAAACCTGGAACAGATTTTTATAGAAAATGTGCGTTCAGCTTCCTATAATCGGTCTACAATACCCAGTTCAGCTATTTTAAAAAAGTTAGTCCTCATTTAAAAAAAATTCAATATGAATCAAAGCATTTTCCAACATTTCCAGGATAAAAAATTTGAATCTGACTCAAAAAATGTCAGCACATTGCTGAAACACTACCTACACTATGCATATATACAAACGGATACTTATTTTACTGACGTAGATTTAACGCAAACATAGCTGCAGTATGAGTATACTGCTGAGGATAACTTGACTTATAAAACAATTATTACTAGATGCTTGGGACTGAAACCGGGCACAAAATAACAGACGCGTCAGAAAGCACAAGCGTAGAATTACAAGATATTTACACTAAGGAAACGAGACAAACCAGTCTTGACCATGATTTTCCTCGCCTTGTGATTCAATCAGATCACAGTCATTGATTTAATCCGTCTTAGAAAAGATTAGTTCCGCTTCGCTGGATGACTAGAGGTTACACTGCCACAGTATCATAGGTTGTGCTGAGTCCTCCGTTTTGTTGGAGGTACTGTTGGTGGTTTCCTTCGTTTCTGAAAAACATTAAAAACTCAGCTGGGTAAATAAAATAATGAGAGAGATAAGAAATAGACCAAAATGAATATAGATGAGGTTTTTAGCTCACAACATTCGAGGTTTGTTCTTCATGACATCTCCCTGTTCTGTTCTCCCCAAGTCTAGTACAATTTGTCGCTGCCAATTCCCTGTCAGCTATTTCATCGCAAATAGTTCTTTGTGTGAACAACTCACCGCCAGAATATTCATCACCATTGGAGAGTTGAAGGTGGTTAAAAAGAGGTTCTCTATCAATAGTCAGTCTATACCTTAGTAAAACCTGAAGCTCACTTGAACAAGAGAAATCATTTGTCATTATCATCTTTTGTCTTGCGTGCTTTGATTTTGCTGCACTGTGCCGAGTCTGTTTACCTGGTAATCAGTCTCGGTCTCGCAATAATAGCGTAGCAACGGCTCGTTTTTATTTTTAATTTATTTTCCGGTTGAAAATGAAATTTTAACTATTTTGAAACGTTTCCGGGTTTTTTTATCCTTTGTTCTTTTTTTTGCAACCTTTTCCTCAAATTAAGTTGTTCTTTTATTATTATCTTTGTTCCAACCGCTGTAAAATTTTCTTGAAAGATCTTATTTTTAACGGGTGACCTGCCGGGTCTGGAAAACTTCCTTTGAGACTTCTGTATTTATGGAATGAGTAGGTAAAGATCCCCTTGACTGCGAGATCTTTTAGTTGTTCAATGACTTCCATATTCTAGCCTTTGGTAGCTTGAGGAACATTAGTGTGGTTTGCAAATAACTACGATTCTCCTCTGTAAGAGCACTGGTGGGACACTAACACATCTTAACATCTTCCTGCCATATCTCCTACACATCTGGAACAATGTTAATTTGGTCACTTAATTCATCACTGTCAACATATTTTTTCCTTTCTCAATTTGTATACATTCCCAAGTAGCAGTGATCGCGATAAATAGCGATTTTATTGGTTGGTTATCGCGATTATATTAGTGGCAATATATCAAGATATTATCGTATTAAAAATTGCGGAATATGGCGATAAAATCGCTACAAATCGAAATTTTTGGTTTGGTAAAATTGAGATTAATTTTCTTCCATAAAATCGAGATTAAATCGCCATTTATCGCGATTGTTATTTCAAAAAATTTTCGCGATAAATTGTCGATAATTGTCGAATAAAAGCGCGATTTTATCGCAATAAGATCGAGGATAATTGGTCAGATGTTGATGATCCCGGCAATTTTATCGCCTATAAAATCGCGATATATATCGATTTTTCGGTGGAGAAATGCTACTTGGGTTTAGTTTCTGGTTAATCCATTTGATCAGAAATAGACATCGATGCACTGATACAAAATTTCAAACCCTTTACACAAGCGATGAACATTTCGGAAGGGAATTGGTGTACAGGAAATAGGGTACTAGTCCAAAGATTAATTGTACAAAGAGAGAGCCGTCTATGATGAATTTTACAACAAAGAATTGGCCGTGCTGAATTGTTTGGACTTTCCCCAGGGAAATTTGACTCTAAAAAAGTGACGGCAACAATTTATAACCTTCAGCTTGACTAAATTAAATACTGCATGCTCGGAGGAGTTCAAATATAGGACGAGCAATGGCATTTTGATACAGAGGTTTTCATTGCAATTGATAATTAGACAGGGTTGACATTCAAATGCACCAATAGGAGATTCCTCATCAAAATTTTACATGAAGAACACAGCGGACACCTTAAATCATTTTGAAATTGGACATCAAATTAAGAAATCTGAATTTCTGTGTTCAACTTTTCAAAATTCACACCTGTCAGATAACCATTGACCACCTGAATAAAAAGTAAGCTTAAATAATTGCAGTCTGCTCTCCGAGGATTGTATAAAAGTGCTGAACTGCTCTTGACTAGTTTACGGGTGCCATTTCTCAAAGTTGCGAGAGAAGTTGTGTTAATCAGGCTCTTATTAATCGAAATTCTGGAAACTAGGTGGATGTGGAAACAAGTAAGGTCATATTTGGACCTACTGCTAAAAATTCTGATGCAAAAATCTAACAAGTTCTTAGTGTTTTTTCCGGTGCAGACCTGTGTTATCTATAACAACTTCAAGTCTTGCTTCTGCAACCAAGAAGATTAGATTCTCAAACATTTTATACGTGGGGTATCTCGAAATTAAGGTCTCCATAGATTTATCAAGTAAATAAAAGCATTTAATTTAAAAAAGTATTACATGGTAGGAAAGCTAATATCCTATGCTATGTTTCTATGTAATCACCATTTTGATCTACGCACTTTTGGAGTTGTGGCAGCAGTGTTCCTAGCCACTGCCACCTGGCGGAAGAATCGCGCCACCTTTTTTTCACGTCGTTATCGTCGTCCAAATGTTGTCCACTCGAGTGTTACTTCAATGCTGCAAATAAGTGGCAGTTAGCTGGGGTCTAGATCTGGGCTATCGAGGAGATGATCCAGGATACTCCATTTTCCAAGGAATTCGCTGGAAGACTGCACTCGTCGCTGCTCCTGACCCTTCATCACCATTCATGGAACCCACCGAGTGCATACTTTGTGGTAATGAAGTTTGTCCATCAAAATTCGATGAATAGTGGCTGGAGAAACTTCAAGAACCAAAAAAAGCAAGCTCCTATAATCATCCTTCCATCTTTAAGCATTGCTGCTTCAATCTTTGCAGTTGTCTCATCAGAAGTCAACGGCCGGCCGCATCTTTCTTTGTCATGATCGTTGGTGCAATCTGCTGCAAATTTTGGACACTGTTTGCGCACGTTTTTAAGTCTATAACCTCGTTTCCGTAAACCTCCACTAACTGATGATGAGTATCAATGGAGTTGACACCCTTTGCATTTAAAAACTGTATCACTCTACGCTGACGACGCGAAAAGAGAGGTGGTGCGATTCCTCCGCAAGGTGGTGGTTCGCACTGCGATGAGGGCTAGGAAAACTGCTGCCATGACTCCAGAAGTGCATGGATTGAAATGGTGATTTTGTAGAAAAATAGCTTAGGATATTAGCTTTCGAACTATATGATACTTTTTTAAATTATATGCTTTTACCTACTTGAAAAATTTATGGAGACATTACTTTTGAGATACCCCTCGTACAAGAAAAGTTTCATTGACTAGTAGGTAGCAGTGCATGATTAAGGCAACAGGATCCATCTACATAAGATATTTGAGAATAGCACATAACTGCACATCAGTTTTCTATGCAGATCAAGTCTCTTTAAAATTGCTTCTGCAGATTGAAACCCATTCACTCAATAATGTCCGATCAGCCCATGAAAGTGAATAGTGCAGTGTTGAAACTGAGATAAATTTCTACTCTACAAGTAAGAAAACCAGACAGACAATGACTTACGGTTTCCTGAGATATGCAAAAAACACAAATCACAACGATTACAGACATTACAAGACAAAACCATTTTTACTCCTTATCTAAATGACTTTTGAAACCATTCCTACTTATAAATTAAAATTCATGCAGTTGCATTAAATTGATACAACGGTCAGAAATCCAAACCCTGCGAGCTTATTTTCCTTTTTTTGAGAGGGGAGAGGACCTCTATTCATAAAAAGTCTCAAAATAGGTAGTATAGGTACATTTTTAAAAAAAAAAAATTTCATGCATTTACAAAAGTGCTGAAACTAATCAAATGAGGTTATCTTGAAATTTAAGCTCTGCCAAAGGACTTGAGTTTCTGATTGATAAAAATATCACTTTGCTGACAGAAAGGTGAAATTAAAATTAAAATTCACCCATATCCTGAATTTAAAAAAGGTAGTAAAAATACATGGGTAACTTTAATCTCTTCGGCTTGACTCTTGAGAGACACTTCATCTCTACAGAATTAACGGAAGCCTTTTTATAGCACTTGACAATGATTCAAACACATTATAAGTCCGCACATAAATAGGGGAAAAAGAGAAGTCACCGAAATTCCCAAAAGCTTAGGAAAAAATAAGAAAAACATAGTCCTATACTAAAGCGCATGATTTAGAGAGAATGTGAAGGCAAACAGTAGACTTCACGAAACTTTTCGTTGGGAAAAGAACCACTTTCAAAACTAGTTAATCCCTTGTGCTTGGAACAAAGAGAAAATTGTGAATCAGAGACATGTGAGATCGCCAACCAATTCTTTTGAGCAAATTCTTTAGACTTCTTAATGAAACTCTCTACAAGCTGCATTTTTCTTTTGTCAACTCCATTTTTCAAACGATAAACAAGGGTTTTTATCCTATGTTTTAGTTTTGTTTTGTAGTTCTTTGATAGCTGGAAAAAATAGCAAAAGCCAAGAGAAAATACTGACCTCTCAATCAGTTTTCGCATCTCCTCGGTGGTCATGCCATCCTTGGAGTTTCCTCTCATACCCACTGTAAGATATAAATTAGTTTGAAAGTTAAAAAGATGATTCTATAGGTCCAAAACGCAGTAAATATTAACGAATAAATAAAGAATATAGATTTAACAGAAAAAGCTGGGAGAAAGCATACCTAGAACTTTGAAAACTGCTCTGAAAGAAAAACAAATAAGTGAAATAGTAATAACAGAAATCATTATTTAAACCACTGTAAGGAGGAGATGATTTCAAGCATTAGATATTACTCTTATTAACGCAGTAGCACCCCAAAGAAATAGAATTTTGGATTATTTTCAGGATCGATTGTTAAAGGGAACTGAGAGGCTGAGATAAAAGGGATATGGAAGTTTTTTAAATACATGTTTTTCAGTATCTCTCCTCTTTCCGAATTTTTCTTTGATTGTCCAAGCAAAGCAAAAATAAAAACCAAACAATAAAATTTATTTTAAACTCCTATTTATTCTTTATTAATATTCTTTCGTAAAAAGGTACTTTAGCAGACAGCAACTTTGAACATTTCTAAATCTCTCTGAAACTCAATGACTGGGTGAAGGAATGATAAGAAGAAAATATAAACAAAATATGACGACAAAAAAAATAAATAAATAAATAAGTAAAAAAAAAAAAATAAAAAATCATTTAGAGGGAAAGAACAAATTAAACATGACTAAACACTTGTAGAAACACACATTAAATTTCCAAAGAGAGGAAGAGAGAGAGTGAGAGGGAGAAAGAAAGAGAGAGAGGGAAGCTCTCAGAATCACAGTCCACAAGCAAGATTATTGTATGGAACTTGAAGAGAAACAGGCTGGACTTAAAACGGCAAAGAGTCAGCATTTAAATACTTCAGTTTATTTATAGAGTTGTTGATATTTTAATCATTTTGATAAGATTCTGCAATATAAAATTGGAAGACTACAAAAACAAACACACTCTCACACACTAACACAGGAAATTAAGAGAAACAGTCGGATAATGCAGAGACAAATTTGTGATTTCCTTCTTCCTCTCTTTTCTATCGTTTGAAAGACTTGGGTTAGATTGAAATACACCTTATTCTTCAGCACAAGAATTAGCTTACTTTGCATAAAGCAGTCATTTCATTGCGAAGGATTATTTTCATTTAGTAAAGGCTGCCAGATTGGAAGCTTGAAATATCAGGCCACTCTTAGGCTTTACTTCAAATAAATCAGTGAGTCTATATTCCGATGAAAAGAGGTTCAAAACATTCTTCTATTTTTGTAACTGAAATATCTTTCACTGTTCACTATTGAGAAGTATTTAATAAAAATGTTAATAAATAAATACATTTTTGGTGACAGAAATAATAAATTTTAAAGAAAACAAGGCAATAGGCAAAATCTCGATCCAGGATCAGAGATATGGCAGCTGTGGTTTCTTTAAATTTCTTCTTTCTTTTTTTCTTCTTAATTTCTTAATTTCTTCTTTCTTCTTCTATCTTCTTTCCTCTTTAGTTGAGAAAAGATTTTTGATGCCATTCTCCGGGCTCTTTTGTTTCTTAATCATTAAGTTTGTGACTAGCTTAAATACTATCTACAGTCAAAAACCAATACCAAAAATCTGATGAGAAACCAAAATAACACACAAAGTCAAGTTATCTATCTAAATCAAGAATGATTACAGGAGGTCTCATGTTGAAAGAGGGCAGTCGTTTGTTTTCTGTTTGCACACATGACTATCCATCACTCCTCCTCATACAAAAACAAATCACACAAAATTATGCATGATATATTTCAATGATCACTATTTCTCAGTCTTTTTACCAAGAATCAACGAGTCAAATGCTCCCATGCAAATAAGAAAACGGACAAGCCGGTCCAAAACCAAACAACTGCCATCTTACCTGATAACACCTCTGCATCTAACTTACATAATTTCAGACAACTCACAACAGGATGCTTAAAGAATATATTCGTAAAAGAGCCAACTTGAACTCAGCGTGATAATAACATAGAATAAGCTACTTAAGAATTTAACAAGGGCAAAGTTAATCTCAGCAAAAAAATAATTTCATGAAAAATTAATTGGAACAAGATTCTAATATAGAATTTAAAGAGAGTGGGCTATGTGAGTGATGCAAACACGATAAGTGCACAATGTTTTAATTGATGGACACTTAGCATTTCCAAGCACTTTTTGTTTGAATGATGTTGAATGCACTGGAGTATTTTCAGAATTTGTTTAACTTATCATTCAATTTGTTTATTTATTTATTTTGTGTATTTTCTGAGGACAAACTCATTCTTTCCTCCAAATTATGTCCTGTCAAGTAATAAGCTTTAACTTTCCAAAGTCAAATAATTAGGCATAAAACACATTAAATACTAAAAAAAAAGGGTTATCTATTGCCGTAAAATTCATGTTAGCTCTAGGAGTGTCAAGATTCTTCTTTCAGACCTTTCGAAACGTCCACAAAATGAGATGGAAACCATCAAAGCTCAAGACCATGATGTGAAGAGAAGCTTCCATTAAGAAAGACATTTTTGGCAATGAAAAATTTTAAGCCAGACTCTGACAATAATTCTAGGTTTTGAGGTCATTGAACTCAGCAAAAACCGTTGAGGTAGAACTACTTTCATTTTGCTTAATTTGTACATATTTCAAAAGGTCCAAAAGTAAAAAAAAAAACTAACTGCACTTAATTCAATAAGAACTATTCTGCATGCAAGAAAACACAAGAGAACAAAAATCACCGAAATCAACATATGTACTTACCACCATAACTACGGTTGACTAATTGATCATGATCACACTCTGCTTCAGAGATTTCATTACTTAGTTTAGAATCATTACCACTATTGTTGCTTGAGTCGTGATTCCTAGGGGGAGGGGGAGGTGGCGGAGGCTCAGGGCTCCCGGATGACTGAGGTAGGTTACGGAGAGATCCTGTGTAAAACGATAGGAGAAATTTAAAAAAATTGTTTTTACATTTTTACAAACAATATAATTTTCACCCTACTTAAATGGTCTCTGAGTCATATGCATTCTTTCCTTTTAAGGTCAAAACATACTTGCGATTTACATTTTCTGGGTGTCAACTCTTTCATTTTGAATTTTTCTTTTCTTTTCCTGATATTTTAAACAAAATTTTCTGATTTTTGTGCGAATAAATTAACACTGGTTTGATTTTACAAACTAACATGTTTAAAGAAAAATACTTATTAAAAAATGCTTGAAGCACTCAGACCACTTTTCCTGATGTTTTCCGCATTGTCTGTTTTAAATTTGCCATAGACATCCTAATTAACCATTTTCTATTTGAAGGTTTTCATGAATGAAGAATAAGGATGACATTTTTGTGATTTAAAAAACACAGAGTTCTAGGTTGAAAAATTCCATATTTTCACACTGTTCATCAATACTTCAAATTGATATTGCACAGCTGGAAATTGAGTTTTAGAGGTCAAGTTTCTTGAATCAACGAAAGCACAAGACTGAAAAATAATTTTAGAGAAAGTTAAGTTTGAAGTATAGAATAGATAAAAGAATGAATCACTTACCGACACTTCTCCTTCCTACGGAATTTCTACTGCCATAATGATCATATGGTGCGCCATATGGACCATACTGACTGCCATATGGATCTTCATCACCACAATTGGCAGGATCATCATATTCTGGCGAAAATGGTGTGTTGTTTGGCCCAGTGCTGACTCTGGAGTACCGGCCATTTCCTGCTCGTGGCTGTGGAAATATGCAATCATAAGCAAAGTTGATGAATAGAAAGTGTAATTGGCACCACTACAAGTTTTGCGCCAAGAAACTGCATTAAGGACAGCTTGTCACTTTCCGGACAAAATAAATCAAAAGAACTATTCGTAATTCGGTACCCAGTTGTCAAACTTCTCAAACTCATCAAAATTTTAAAGAAGAACTAATGTACGAAATTATTTGGAAATTTTACGTAATAGTTCTTTTATCGTCAAGATTAATCTCTGAAATTTTCATGAAAGTATGGGCAGAAGTTTTAGACAAAAAAATTGAGACAATTCTGAGATGTTAAGCAACATAGCATCTGAGGGTATATGGCACTCTTTATACTTCGGCTAGAGGGTGAGAAGCTATAGTAAAGGCAAAAAAAAAAAAAAAAAAATAGGCAGATATGCAGTAAATACGTAAGTCAAATTCGATCTGGTAAATAATCAGATGAAAAAATTTGAGTGAATGTCCAGATGAAGATGAGAGATCTCATCACACTGAACCATCAAACTGAATAAAAGAACGAACAAAATATGAAGTGGCGGAATTGCTTAATGGGCCTTTTGCAAACTCTTACTAGAGCAAAAATAAGAGTTGTTCTTTGTGGATAATGTCTCAAAAATCACGATGAGCGCATCAGCAAACTCTGAAATGCACTCCTAACTTCACTATCTGCGTGAGAAATTTGCGTCTTTGCAAGCTTCCCACTTCAAAAAAGATACTCCAGCACAGATGACCATTTCGTTAGGGGAGTCGTTCCATTTAACCCCCCCTCAACATGGCTGATGCTTCCACGCGCAAGTTGAGGAGGGCACGAGGTCAATCAAGGTGGATATCTGTCAACCCTAGGAAAATGTGAATGTAAACAAGTCGATTGTTATCAGGTGTTTAGAATCATCGTCCTGTCACATGTGTTTCGGCGGATTGGCATTCGCTATGTTGAATGTTGCGTAGTATCCTTGTGAGCAGGACTTGGATGGAATGACTCCTCTAACGAAATGCTCATCTGTGCCGTGGTATCATTTGTGAGGCGGAAAGCTCGAAAAAAAGCAAATTTCTTGTGTAAATTATGAAGTAAGGAGTGCAATTCAGACTTTGCCGATGCGCTCATTGTGATTTTTGAGACATTTTCTATGAGTAACAACTCTTATTTATGCTCTAGCAAAAGTTAGCAACAGGCCCATTATTTGCCCAGCAAATTTTTTTTTTTCTAAATGTATATATACAGTAAGACCTCGAATTATCGGATCGCAATTTAACGGACTCTGTGATTTAATGGATTCGGCCTCCGGTCCCGTGAAATTCGATAAATCGAGGTCTTACTGTAAACACACATCCTCTGTATTGCTTGAAATGATTTTGAAGATATCAACTTAATAAATTTAGCTTTGTATCGTTTTCAAAATTTTTACAGAATAATAGTAAATCAAACTGAAAAAATTCCATACCTGCAACTTGATAGCTCAAGAACAATACCGCCTATCTGCAAACTGACAATTTTGCAGGATTAAGAAAATACTTTCGGATTTTTGCAATTTTGAGGTTATATGTGCAATTTTTTTGCATTTTATAGCGTTCCCATGTAGAATTGGGAAAAAGTAAAAACATCAGCTTGCGAATGCATCAAAACTACTAACTCATTTTCGCCAAAATTATCGATTAGACGGTATCATTCCTTAGCCCTCAAATTGCAAGGAATTTGTGAGGAATAAATTATTTTGAGGACAAAATTAAAAATATATCATACCATTGACTGGGAGCCCGAGCGCTGGTGAATATGACCATTTGAAGCAGGCGAGTGATTCAGTGTACCACTATGGCCATTTTGATGAGGGAACGTCTGGAACTGGACATTATTGGCTTTGGAGGGATCCATCTCTTCTCGGAAACCAAGCAAATGGAATGTTGCATACGGGCATATTTCATCATCCACACCTCCGGAAAACAAAATAAAGAATTAAGAAGATGCGCAAAAACAACACAAAAATAAATTATATCCGAATACTTTAAATGGTTCCGATTTTTACTTTTACATGGAACTAGTTGCTCACGGTTGTTGCCAACATACGTTTTGTACACAGGACTGTTGTTTTTTTCTTGATATTTCTTCATGAAAAGAGAAGATGGCAAAAAACTCACTAAAAAGCACCCGTAAGAGATATTAAGTCACAAACACGAATTTTTGGGTTTGCTAGACCCTCCTCCTGCAAAAAAAAAATAAAATTGAGGGACTGTCTGAAATTATTACATAAGATAACAGACAAGGCTCATACTTTTTCACTTGGTAAACCCCAATTTTTGCCATGTAGTGACTCTGCCTTTAGTGAATTTTACATCACCAGAGGGATTTAAGCTGAATCACTTTTCTTTGACTCCTCTTTATGGGAGAGATCGTATATACCCTAGTATGACTTGAGTGAAAACCAGTGGCGAAGCGTGAATGATCGATTATCGATATTTCCCCATTTGAAGCTATGGTAAAGAATCCATTCTTAAGGTGTTCGTTGCGAACACCCTCTTTATCGATCCTTTTCCATAGGTTTGAATAGCAGATCAATCGATACATTGCAAAACATGCTACACCACTGGTGAAAACCACTCAATGAGTAACTCCATCCCAAGCTAATTTAATTTTACATGAACTGTAGCATCTGCGGAGCTAAAAATGAAACAAGTTACAGGTTTTAATTTGTTCGGAAAAAAATAGTTTTAAGAACACAACACAGTGTAACAAACAGATAGACAAACATTCAAAATAAAAACAAGCTATCCAATCCATTTTTACATGTATGTGACTGAAAGAAATGGTTTCTTAGTTCTTTTCTCATCAAATATATTTTAAGGTGCCACTGAAATTCGAAGTTTTTGACACTTCCGTCAAGATTGTTTCTACTGATAATTTTCTTAATAAAATCATATTTTACTAGTGAGTACATGCATTATTTTTTACTTCACTTGAACCACTGTCATTTAATTAAACTTGGACAAATTCAGCAGTTTCACAAAGGTAATTCTAAAAAATAAGAAAGCGACGGGGGACAACTATGTTTCATGCATCAAACTGAGTTATCACTGTTGAGAAATCTAGAGAATTCACAAGAGAGAGAGAGAGAGAGAAAGAAAAAAAACTGGACAAGAACTAAAGAAATCTGGAGTTAACGGTAAAAAAAATTCATGCAGTGTTCACAAAGGAACGAAAAGAATCGATACTTTTAAAAAATAAAATGTGACTTTATCTTTAGTCCAGGTTCTTATGTTCAAAAAAAGCTTCCCGTGGAACGGTAAGTGAAGCAAGTGTGGAAAATATCTTAATCTCTTCATTTCGATGCGTAAAAAAAGAATTTCGATGTTGTCAAGCTCAATTTTGCGTCCAACCCCCCAAAATCAAGATGGCGGCCAAAATGGGGGCTCGGGGGGTGAAAATTATGGAATTTGATTTTGATGTCATGGTTGGGGTCAATTCTTATGTAATTTTGGTCGTAGAATCCGAATTTGAGGTCCAAAATACTCTCCGACCCAAAGGGATGCCCCAAATCCAAGATGGCCGCCAAAATCTCCAAGATAGGGTCAAAA